>CALNHX010002539.1:0-175589 GCA_940337035.1 Agriotes lineatus | reverse complement strand
CGAGCTAGAGCCTTCAATAATCCTAGTGTTGATAGATTTTTGCTCTTTTAGATGAATGCATTAGTCGATTCCCATACAGACCTATGAGAGTTTTTAATGTAGATGAGACGGGACTTACAACCATGCAGTCTAAATCGAGCAAAATGTTTGCACTAAAAGGGCGAAAACAAGTAGGCAGCCTCACATCTCCGGAAAGAGGAGTTTTATCAACAGTTGTCGTCTGCATGTCTGCTGGTGGCTCATTCATTCCCCCAATGATAATTTTTCCTAGAGTGAGAATGAAAGAAGAGTTAATGGACGGAGCTCCACCTGGGACTGAATTCGCCTGTCATAAATCAGGATGGATGCAGCTGGAAATTTTCACTAAATGGTTTGAGCATTTTCTGAAGCATGCGAAGCCTGCAACCGAAGACCCTTGCTTATTAATACTAGATGGGCATGTTACACATACAAAAAACTTGGATTTCATCAATATGGCGCGTGATAATTTCGTGACTGTGTTGTGTCTACCGCCCCATTGTAGTCACAAATTACAGCCACTTGATGTGGCATTTATGGGGCCCTTAAATACGTTTTATGTTCAAGAGATCGAAAAATATCTTAAGAATAACCCAGGAAGAACCGTATCACAATTTCAAGTTGGCAAATTGTTTGGTGCTGCATATCTTCGAGCAGCAGTGCCTACAACAGCTATAAATGGCTTCAGACATTGTGGAATTGTTCCGTATAATCCACATGTGTTCAGTGATGTAGATTTTGCTGCAGCTGAAATTACTGATAGAGATGTTGAAGTTAGAGAAGATCATCCGGAAAACGAAAATTCCAATGATGAAGACAACAAAGCAAATGATGCAGCAGATCCAATTCCTTCAACCTCGCAAACTAACAAACGACCTATTGATCACAACATGCATAATATTCAAAATAGTGGACCAAGCTGCTCGGGGTTACTCGTCAGTCCAAAAGACAGCGTTCCGATTCCAAAATGTAAAACGGAAACGCAGAGAAATAATAGAAAAAGAGGTTCTACCGCAATAATCACAGACAGCCCTTATAAGAATGAGCTAGAAATAGCAAAGGAATCTAAAAAACCAGCAACAGTTAAACGACAACTTTTCGAAAGTAAGAAGACTAAAAGCAAGGTTGTGACAAAGAAATCAAGAATTCCTGTTAAAGATGACACAAGCAGCAGTGACGATGATGCGCAGGAAGATGTCGAGTGTCTCTACTGCTCAAGCCTTTTCTCAAAATCTAAAAAAGGGGAAGGTTGGATATACTGCTCAGTGTGCAAAGGATGGGCGCATGAAGAATGTAGTGGATGCGATGAAGACGACGATGTATTTACATGTGAACTATGTTGCATCACATGTGAGATTATTTTACATTACCTACCTACCTACTTTTATTATGGTCACTTTGCCCCAAAATATGGGTGACCACTTTGCCCCGCTGTATGGGGTAAAGTGGTCATCTGCACATATTTTGCAAAATATTTTGTATTAAAACAAAAAATGAAGTTAAGGCTTTAATTTTTTTACTATGACTATAATAATATTTGGGCTACATTGGGTACTTGGTTTCATAATCATATTGCTCTTTATTCCAAATCACGGGATTTTTTAACCTTAGGGTGGCCACTATACCCACATCTCCCCTACCTTGCTTGTGAACATTTTGGGTATGCTATTTTAGGAGTTCCACAAGTGAAAGCATTCATTTCGCTATATTTACGGAGTCACATGTTGTCGTGTGAGAAGAACGCTTCCAACGTGGAAGCTAGGATAAATTAAGAACACTCCTTAAGGCTACCGAAATTCACTGAAAAGAAGATTACGGTTTCATCGTGACGATAATACTCATTTTGCAAACAAACGAAAAAGTGTGAGGCCATCACCTACAACGATCAGTTTAATCTGTTTCCTGGGCGAGTTCATCGTACATGTAACGTGTATTCAGCGACCCTATATCATTGGCTGTACAAGAACAGCAGTGCTGCGTATAACCGTCTAGAACTCTCCATCAACGTGGACTGGCATCTCGAATTTTGGTGGATGGTCGCGTCTTCCCTTTTCCGGAAGCTTCGAGGCAAGCTGTTGTAGCTATCCATTGGGCCTACCGCTGTTCCGTACGCTGCTTGTTGTTTTGGTCACCTTTCTACAACTCTCCGTTATTTCCAGTGCCAGCTGTTCGTTTGGGAACTTTAAGGTCAGATTAATTTATTCAGCCGCGAACTGTCGCACGTGGGTCCTGTTTGAACTGCACTACTAAGTATAATTGTGTGCTAGCCTAAAGCTTGCTATTTCAGAGTTTATTTTCAATTTTTTGAGGTTACAAATCGACTTTTGCCACCGATTTTCTGTATAACCTGAAATCATTGCTTCATATTGTATGCGGACTAGCTGAATGGTGTACTCGCCCTAACTGCGAAATCTACTTAGTTACCGCATTTGAAATAAATTGCTTCAACTCTTAACTTTTACAATGTGAAAAAGTAAATAAACTTTTCAATTCCAGTTCTCATATTTTAGGACGTCCCGTCGTGCGTCAAATTTGAACTATGTCGAATTTTGAGCAATTTCATATTCACCTAAATTTTGAATGATAATTATTATTGATGTGTTTTTCTTTTATTTAGCGCTCTGGTAATTAAAGGCCTTTAATTATCCGTCAGGTGTTAGCATGCCGCAAATGTTAACTGGTTAATTAATTTATTTTACCTGATGAGTAGCTGCCAGTTCCAGGTAACCAACTTGCGTTTTATGTTTCTTTTTCAGATTGTAACGAGTGAGCCTATTAAGCTGGATTTTAAAAAAAACACAGAACTGATAAAAAAGTAAATTCAAAACTTGAGCCAACAAATTGTGGTTCAGTAAACAATGAAATAATTGTCAAACATGAATTTAAGATAACGATGATTGGTGGGAAGATATTTGGAATCATCAGTGATTCATCTATCCAAACGTGTATTTGTATGGTAACTCTGAAGACAATAAATCAGCTTGATGAAGTTTGAAGTCATCAACCTGAAACTCATTTATTTGATTATGGTATTTCAAATCTTCACGCACGGATAAGGTGATGCTTGCATATCCCCTATCGTCTAGATGTAAAACAGTGGCAGTCTCGTGATAAGAATAATAAAAAAACGTTAAAGGCAAAACTAATAAATAAATTAAAACCCGAGATAAGTGTACTGGTTGATATCCCCAAGCCTGGCTATGGCACGAGCAATAATGGCAACACTGCCCGAAGATTTTTCCGCAAGTGTTCCTTGCTTCTTCTATAACAGGCCTTAATGAAGATTTCCTGAAACATATATATGTAATTTTAGTAACAATGTCATGCGGGTATGCCATTAATACAGGTGCATTTAGTGATTACACCAAAGATACAGCTTAAATGTTCGTACAGCTTTGCCCGTGGTACTACATGCCTTCGAAAATCCACCGCATACTAATCCATGGATCTGATATAATTAAGGCAGCTGCTACTCTTCCTATAGGAATGATATTCAGAGGAAGCACTGGCATCTTTAAACAAAGGATATATCACGAATTTCAACCAGGAAGTTTTCTCGGGAAAAATCATACGCGATTTATTTAATGCTCTTCTAGTTTCATCGGATCTTCTATATTTCATCATTATTCCAGTGCGTAGGCACACGTTCACACAAAGAACGTTTGACTAAAGATATGTTAGAACTATTTCACGAGCCACAAGTGATGAATGCTTCGATACAGACATCGAAGGCTAATTCAATAGCATAGTTTAGGTATTCAGCATTTTAGTTATACTAATATTTGTTTTAATATTTCACTAAAATAGCTTAAATGCAAATTATAATTTTTGGTGTGATTGCTAAAAGTTTGAATCGAAAAATAAATACGTTGGTGTTGTATTTCTTGTTGTTTTTATGTAAATCATAGACAAAACTGCTATTTCAAATAACTGCCACTTAATCTTAAAGAAAAACAATTGCAAAATATTTTTAAAAGTTTATTTACCATTTACTAATTCCACTCCTATAAAACATCAAATAATAGGTAGCCGTCCAAAATCCAGAATCCAAACTCCCGACCGGATATTTTCCCGACAGACCAAAATCCTGACAAGCAAAAATCCCGACAAACCAATTTCCCGACAGCCAATATCCCGACAGCCACTTTCCCGGCAAACATTTTCCCCGGCAACACTTTCCCCGACATACATATTACCCGACACACATTACATTACATTGCATTTCTCTACGTAGAAGAAAAAAATAACATTACATTACAATACATGGTAAAACGTTGGTGGGCGGTCCAGTCTATTGCGCATGCGCAAAAATGTAACAGTGAATATAAAAATGTAACGTTGAACATACTCTCTTCTCGTATTTTTTTCTCTAGAAAAATCATCAAGACCTAACAACTAACCTAAACTGCTAACCTGAACCACCGCCGAGAGCGCAACAACATTGCTCTACACATTACGAGACGATAGCGGCACCCACAATATTTTGACTTACGCTGATCGATAAGAAAAAATGGCGGGCGATACAATCACAAATTCGGAAAATTGTTTCTGATTACAATGAATATAAAAACGAAAGGAGAACGTTAGATTATCTGCAAGCTCTGGCGCACACGATGGTGCCTTTGCAATAAATTCCATGCACCGTAATGAAAAGCTTTTTTTGTCGGGGTAATAGTCTGTCGGGATATTGGCTGTCGGGAAATTGGTTTGTCGGGATTTTGGTCTGTCGGGCAATTGTCCTGTCGGGATTTTTGATTCTGGATTTTGACCGGGAACTAATAATAGACTTGACATGACAGCCGTGTTTTCAATGCCCAAATGAAGCAATTTGTTAATGGTAATTGATAACAAAATATTCGGCGGTAACAAACAAACAATGTTAAAGCATTCATTTATATCGTTGAGTTTCAATGACGAAAATTGCCGCATGTTCATTTATTAGTCACTCTCAAGGATAATTGTAAATCTCGTAATGTTTGTTCCGCCGGAAAAGATTCCGCAGAAAAATTTCTCCCCGTTAGACGTTAAGGCGTGTGGAAAAGTTAAAGTTAAGAAATTAGCAGAATTACATTTAAATTATTCAATCCCTTCAAATAAGTTTGTGTTTAATCTATTCTAGATGTTTTTGTTAAATTCTTAGAGAAAGTGTAAAAACTTACTTGGAGATTAAATAATTTAAATGTAATTACCATAATTACCAATTCTACTAAATGAACCCTATTATTTCGCATAAAATCCCGGCAACTTGGTCCATTTTCATTATTTATATTTGTACCGTGTGGTGAAAGGTTGCTAGTGTGTTGAAATTATGTAACTTATTAAAATTAACATGGACAAAAAACCAAAAATCTGATTCGCTGGAAAGATGTACAACTATGACCGAACTTATACTATTCCATGTGAGCTGGATTTGTAACAAAGGTAAATCATTCAAGGTAAGACATTAGCAATATAATAAGAAACCGCGTAGCGCCGTTGGCAAAGCGCTAGGCTTGCATTAAGCAAGTCCTCGGTTCGAATCCGGTGGGGATCGGATTTTTTCCGCAACCTTGGTGATTGGAATCGGGCTGGATGAGACCATTCACAGTTGGGCACAAAATTAACTGGGCTCTACTCAGAAGCACATACCTAAGAGATAGAGTAACAAGGTCAACACATCACCATGACACACACCGCACACAATGGTTGCTGCGCATGCACAAAAGGCGCGCTCCAACTCTGTATCCCGAATTCGGGGCATTGTACCGTCAGATGCAAGCGCATAAAGCACCATCCTCTACACCACAAGGTAAATGAGGTTACAGATAGTACGTACATTAGTAATATTTAACAGATTTATGTTTGCTGCATTTTATACAAAAACATGTTGTCTTTTATAGTGTAGACTGTAAAGCAGTGTTCCGCAAACTGGCTGCCGCGGCACCCTGGGGTGCCGCAAAAAAGTGGACATTAAACCCAAAATACGTATAAAAGTAATGTACTTAATCGAAATAATAACAGAAAAAACAAAAAAATTAAAGTAGATTATATTACAAGATTTTGTAAAATATACCGTCAAAATGCTAAAAGGCTAACAAAAGAAACTAAGCAAGCGCTGCACTGTTCGTGTAAAATTTTTTAAAATAAATGCAATTTTTAGTTCTGAGTTACCTTGCTAACTTCATTTGTAACCGACTTAAAAATGTGGTTTTCAATTAAATTCCTATTTACTTAACAAAAATGTATATTCATGGCCTGCACTGAATCATGTTGAAAAAAGATAGACTATATCTACTACCGTTTTCAATATCTCAATGGTAAGTATGAAAATTGAATTACCCTGTATAGTAGATGCAACGACTATTCACTTGTTAGCAATAATTATCAATGGTGTTAACTTTTACTCCCGCGATAATTATTTACGAAAAAATTGACGTTATTCTGAAGGGTTGGGTATAGGGGGGGTACTCCGAACGAAGTATTAGACGACATTCCTAAGGAGTTAGCAGTAATTACTCGTAAAGCAGTGGTGATTACATATTCCAGGGTAAAATTTGATAGTGCTAGTAGCTATGGGGACTTAATTCAGTATTACTTAATACCAAAGAGAACCAAGCAAGCAAGACATATAACTTATTTCAGCAAAATAAGCCCTCATGCTGATCAATACATTCAAGAAAGTCATCATAAAACATAACTTGATAGCAAATAGAGATAATAGAAACAAACAAAACTTAGGCTGTGAACCAAATTACCAGCACTCGACCCTTGGCGTGTGCAAAATTATCGGTAAGTATGCCTCGCCCTTGTTACAGTTTGTCCAAATTGAGGTGGCGCAGTCCAGGTATACGGATTATATGAGGGATTTGCCGTAGTTAATTGGCTTCGGAGCTTACCCTAGTCATTTGAGATTACGAAACCCCTTTACCTGCAGAACAGGTCCGCATTTAGTTAGCAGTGGTTTTTCGCACAATTAATATATTGAAAATCAAGGAACCAAACAAAAGCAACTAGGTATTTACATATATTATTACAAAGGTGAAAAAAGTATCCTTGATTTACTAATAAGGTATACGAGTTTCATATAACAGACCACTTAAGCAACACTGCAATTCCACAGTCAAAATCGTTGCTTCACTTTTACTATAGTTACATATAAATTCTAATTAACATAAAAAAATTAACCGCACTTCTACGTTACCTTCTTAACAGCAACTCAATTGTAATTGTCAGTAGAAAAAACCATCATAAAAAGAAATACACGCACGGACTTAATATTTATGATTTTTGTAAAAATGCTAGTTTTATTTTTTTTAAAATGCTAGTTTTATTTTTTGCATTCCTTCGGTTATGGAAAATGAAAAATGGTTAGCAACAGTATGAATAGATGCAGTATTTTTTTCTCTACAAAAAATGTATTTACACTTTAGCTCTAAAATAATTAGGGGAGCCAATAATTGGACATTAAGAATTTAACACGAGATGAAACAAAAATTGACCGGAAGTCGACCTCGGAAAAGAAATCCGATTTCCGGTTTCTATATATTTTTGGAATCTACTCTTCAAGCTAAGTAGAATGATATATATCTCGTCCTCCTAAAATATATCTCCATTTTCTAGCTTCTCAGTTAATAATAACAAGTGGCAAAAAATATTTAATTTCATTAAATTCATTTTTATTTCAAGTAGATAACATGTTGAACAGCCCTCGTATGTGTTGTAAAGTTATTGTAGCGGTAAAAATTATAATGACTCAAAACTGATGTGCCTGAACTAATCTATAAATTGTTACCGTGTACTTATTAGCACATAATTAACGTTTAAAACCATTTTAAAAATTTAAATTTCGTCTAGCAAATTACAGAAAATCGTTTTTATACTTTTTTTTCTCGATAACGGTTGCAGATACGAAAAAAACTGCAAGAGAACAAAAAGATTCTAAGCAAAACAGAAAACTCAATTTGTATTTTAGAATCTAACAGCGGCGCACCGCAAAAAAGTTCAGGGGGAGAAAAGGAAGCATGACCCCTGAAAAAATATCTCCCTGTAGATTCTCACAACCATTTGATATGCTCAATGATGTAAGCCCTGCAGCGTAACCTGTATTCCAAATTTGAGCTAAATATCTCAAAAACTGCAGGAGCCATAAAGGAAAAAGTTAAAAGTTAAAAAAAAATTGACCGGAAGTCGACCTCGGAAAAGAAATCCGATTTCCGGTTTCTATATATTTTTGGAATCTACTCTTCAAGCTGAGTCGAATGATATATATCTCGTCCTCCTAAAATATATCTCCATTTTCTTGCTTCTCAGTTAATAATAACAAGTTAACAAGTTAATAAGTGAGAGAAATGCATCATTCTTTGCGAGTGAGAATTTTGAATCGTGAGTGCCCAGCACGAGCTTATAATGGCATTTCGGTGTGATATACGACGGTTTATCTTACACTAGCAATTCTTGTGCTTAAATAGTTTGCGCAGTCAAAATATGTCGCGAAATAAATTTATAATTAGTCGCCTATGATTTGTGATATACGTTTGACAGTACTGAAGTGTATTGGCAGTACTGAAGTGTATTGTCAGTCTATGTCAAATTCGAGGTTCGTAGGTTAGGTTTTGTTTGTTATTAGACACAGACTGACGCAAAACTTAACCTGAAAATTACGAATTTAACATAGCTTGACAGTGCTAGCAACAATACAGTAGTATAACTAATGAAAACTCACTTGTGAGTAAAACTTCATTTTAGTCACTGAAAACAGTTGTATAATGAATGGTAATAGGCGCTACTGTAAGATAATAGTTATTTAACCAACAAGTGTGTTAATGAAGGCGATTAATAATCGAAACTGTTGAGATTATTAATCGCTCATTAACAAACGAGTTGATTACAAAAATTTTTCGTTGACCGCAAAATCTTTTTTTGTGGCGAAAAATTTGATTAATACAACTAACCTCCATGCAAAATATCATCAAAACGTCAAAATCACAAAAACAGTTAATTAATGAAAAAGAGTGTATTAAAAAACAGTGTATTAATAGATCTATTAACCCTTAAGCTCCTAGCGTTACATATATGTAACGCAAAAACCGCTAAAAATCTCGGCCGGTAATGCGGAAAGTGTTTCTCTTTTCGACCAGATGGCGACACGTCGTTAAAGGAAGCTTCATTAATAGGTTTTATGCCTTGGTACAATCGTATGATCTAACCTGTTTATTTAGACGTGTGCTTGTTGCGACTGTATTTGGTGTTAGTAGAAAAAATGGAACCAGAGTTTGAGTAAGTAACTTTTTACAATTTGCTTTTTATAATATTTTGTCGAAAGTATCTTCAAGTTAGCCTAGAATAATGTATTTTTAAATTCAGGACATAAATTTTTAGAAATTTTTTTCTGTTTTTGTGAATGATGCCTCTAATTTTTGGTGTTACATATATGTAACGCTAGGAATATATGGGGGCTAATGACGGAACTTAGTTTTTTTGGAATTATAACGTACTTTTTCTTGCAGAAGAGGATTTTCTCTTCAAGAAGCGCTGGAAATGATATATGCCGATGATACTTTGGACGTCGAAGCTATTTACACGGAACCACCAGAATCAACGTGCTTACAGACGCGGAGTCTGGTGATGAGGAAGATAATGATTTGAACAGGTTGTCCGGAAGACTTCTTAGGGCGCCTGTTGAGCTTGTTTTGAGAAATGGGGAAAGAGAAAATGAGGGAATTGTTAATGATATTGACGAAGCTGGTCCTTCCAGATCAGCAGAAGATAAAGCGAAACCAGTGAAAGAAAAATTGAATTTTTCATGGATCAAAGGTGATTTGATGAGCCAAAATGTGGAATTTCCTTGTGCAGATTTTTCACATTTCTCTAATCATTCGCCTGTTGAAATTTTTGAAAAGTTCTGGGATGAAAATATAATTTCCTATATCACGGAGGAGACTAGAAGGTATGCTATTTTCACAAATGCCCCAGACCCCAATATTACTAAACAAGAGGTAAAGTGTGCTCTTGCAATTCTTATTTTGAGTGGTTACAATACCAAGCCAGCTAGAAAACATCACTGGGACTCGAAGCCTGACATGGGCACTGAAATCGTAAAAAAAATCAATGAGGAAAAATAGGTTTGAACAAGTAATGCACTTCTTGCATTTGGCTGACAACAGTAAACCGAATAAAGATGACAAAGCATGGAAAATCCGCCCTTTGATGAACATGCTAAAAAATAAATTACTCGAACATTTTGTGCCAGAAGCAGAAATAAATTACGATGAGAGTATGGTAAAATACTTTGGGAGGCACAGTTGCAAACAATTTATCCGAGGAAAACCTATACGTTTCGGGTATAAAATGTGGTCTCTAAACACTAAGGGAGGATACCTTATAAATTTTGATTTATATCAGGGCAAAAATCCCAGAAGTACGGACAATGATGAAGTGCTATATGGAAAGGCGACTGCTCCGTTAGTGTCAATGTTGAGAGAGCTTCCCGAAGGTAAAAAAAGCTTTCCTATAAATTATATACAGACAATTTATTTACAAGTGTATTGTTACTTCGCGATATGAGAGAGCATGGTATATGGTGTACTGGAACTATCAGAGAAAATCGTTTGCCTCGAGATGTTCCACTACCCGACAAAAAAGTGTTGAAAAAACATCCAAGAGGTGAGCATTTCTCTATATTAGACCGCCAAAATGGAATCATTTACGTTCGTTGGCTGGACAATAATATAGTAACAGTGGCATCAACCTGCCACGGAGTTACACCAATAGCCAATGTAAAACGATTTTCTCAGGCTGAGAAAAAAATGGTCCAGGTGCCTCGTCCACATTTGATTGGAAAATACAATTCGTCAATGGGAGGAACTGACCTTATGGATCAGAATATATCTAGGTACCGAGTAGGGATTCGCGCTAAAAAGTGGTGGTGGTGTCTCTTTACATGGATGTTGGATGTAACTATTCAAAATGCTTGGTATGTTTATAATAGATCCAATGATCCTATGAAACAACTGGAATTTCGAAGGTATCTTGTAACATCATATCTTACAAAATATGGTACAGAACCTAAAGGTGCTGGCAGGCCATCTTCTTCTTCATCCAGAGTAGTCAGAGATATCAGACACGACAAGATTGCTCATTTCATGACATACATTCCAGATAAAAAAGGAGACGTTCTGCACGTGAAGGTTCCACTTCGCATGTACGTATAGTATTCCAACCACAAATTGGAAAGCTATTTAAAATCAGGCCAGCATTGAAAACAGTAAGTCACTTCGTAATTTAATTCATAAAATTACTGTTCGATTGTCATTCAGTGACACTTCTATAATAACCTTCAAATTTGACAGATGCATTGGGAAGTTTGGAAGATATATACGTTTTTCAAAATTTTCTATGCTACTATACGGTTTTAAAAACTCAACTAGTACCTACTTAAATCATGCACAATGTTACAATTCCTTAACAAAACAGTTACATGTACCATTTGTAGATGAACTGTCATTACTTGAAAGCTGATTGACATTAGAATATTATTTACTGATTGTATGAAACCAACTTAGACATGACTTACACTTTTCATGGTGTACTGGATTTTAAATAACTTTCCAATTTTTGGTTGGAATACTATACCATGTGTTCTAAGTGTAATGTGGGACTATGCATTGAGTGCAACATAGATTTCCATGTACAATAATTGGTTTTTTTCATTTACAATGTTTTGTGTTTATATTTTAGGTTTATAATATTTTTTTATATTTTTGCTACCATATCTTCCTAGCGTTACATATATGTAACGGCAATTTTCACAGGAAACAAAAATAAATTGGTTTAAAAAATTTCGTATTTTATTTAAAAACCTTCTCTTGACTACATCAAATCAAAAACAAAATTTTTTCTAAAAAAATAGAAATTCAGGAACTTAAGGGTTAATCCATCCTTTAAAAAAAACAGTTAATTAATGAAAAAGAGTGTATTAATTAAAAACAGTGTATTAATGACGTCTATTAATCCATCCTTTTTTAGGAAAAATAATTCATTAATATTGAAATTAACAAGCGGTCAACGAAAAATGATTATATCATATTATATTATATTTTCTATCCATTGCGAAATCAACTCACACACAATATCGATACAAATCATCGACTGACGTTCGCACGCACTCTGTCCACACTACTACTAACCCCCGCGGGGCAGGGTGCGGGTGGGAAGCTTACCTACCCCGGGGAAGCTAAGGTCACTAAATCACGTTAGCTACGCTAACGTGATTTAGTGACCTTAGGGGAAGCTTGCTCGCGCGCCGACAGTAGGTGGAGTGGACACGTGTGTAATCGACGCGTCGCGCGCGACTCGGAGACGTTTTAGAAAGAGTTGGCGAGCGAGATCGCGCATGCATACGTACGTTGCGCGCGGATCTGTGTTTTGTTTCGCACTCTGCGGTGTGTTGAGTTAGTGTTAGTTAGCAAGAAGTTTACAAGCGCGCGTTTTATTAAATTATACTTCAATAAACTATGGTCTCAGTTCACATGTAATTTCAAAGCGATAATTTTCCCACAATGGATAAATTTATATTTATAGTGAAGAAAAGACAAGTGTGTGATAGACAATCAGTTACGTCTGATGATGCCGATTTCGCATCCCGCTTGGACTCACAACCAGGTACCAGTGCCAACAGTGTTTTTAATACGACCGAAAACTGTGAAACGGTTTCGAAAACAAAGTGTGACGAAATGGGCAATAGGCTCAAGGGAAATAAGAACAAAAATCCGAAAACTCGTTTATATAAAGAAAGCTACTTAGAAGTGGGCTATGGTGCCGAGCAAACTAATGCGTCATTTTTCAACAAAACATAGCTTTCTTCGCAATAAGTCACTGGAATATTTTAAGCGGCTACTGAAAAGTCAAGAAAAGCAAAGTCTGAATTTTGTAAAAAAGCATAAACTTTCAGATCGGGCGCAAGAAGCAAGTTACGTAGTAGCAGATGAAAGCTCATACAATTGGCGAGACATTAATACGCCCAGCATTGGAAGTAGTTTCCAAAATCATGTTTGATACAGAAACAGCGGAAGAAATGAAGAAAATTCCTCTCTCGGGCGACACTGTGGTAAGGCGTATTAAATACATGTCAGAGGATGTCGAAACTAAGCTTTCTGAGCAAATTAAACAGTCAAATATGTTTGCCATCCCAGTTGATGAGTCGACAGACGTTGGAGGAAACGCACTGTTGGTATTTGTTCGATATTACTGAACAATATTTGTTTTGCAAGACCCTTAGTGAAACTACAAAAGGTGTGGATGTTTTTAATGTAATTAATGATCACCTACAATCGAATGGTTTCTCGTGGAAATCCCGTGTCGGGATATGCACAGATGGTGCACCTTCAATGGTAGGCTCTATAAAAGGATTTATTACTCTTGCTAAAAATGAAAACAAAGACATAATTAGCACGCATTGTTTTATACATCGCCAGGCACTGGTGGCAAAAACTACAGGTCATGACTTAAAAACTGTTCTAGACGAAGTTAAGATGGTGAACTATATTAAGAGTACACCACTAAAAGCTCGACTTTTGCCAATCTATGTAAGGATATGGTGGCTTTCTAAAGGGCGTGTATTAAATCGTGTCTGTGAACTCCAAACGGAAATGCTAGCTTTTTTAAAACCGAGAATAAAGAAGACTTCTGCGGTTTGCTCAAAGATGGCTTATGGCTATCAAAACTTGCTTATCTAACAGATATATGTGAACATTTGAACAAGTTGAATGTCAGTATGCAAGGAAGAAATGAAAATATTCTAAGTTCATCTGATAAAATATCTGCCTTCATTGCTAAAATAGGTCTGTCGTTGTCACCAATGTCATTAATTGATTTATCATTGTTTTTTTACTAGATGACCATTGTTTTTGTGATCATGGCTATTTGATAATTGCACGTCTTAATGTCAACCAAAATGTTTGATGGGCATTTTAAGGTAAACGGTTGCTTTCAGGCTTAAGAACTAAGCGTACATTATTTTTATGCTTTTTAATTCTCTTTCAAATAATAACCTAAAATTTCAAAAAATGTTACAGATAACGAAGTTACAGTTAAAAAAAGTTTTCAAAGATAGGTAAAGTGTCCCTTACAGTCAAGTCTAGTTTTTTTTCTATTAGTGCAGTAGATAATAGTAAGTATGTATACCAAAACTCAAATCGATATCTCAAAATTTGTGGAAATTAACAAAAAAAAAATAAAAATTGAACTTCGAGGCCCTATAACTTTTTACTGAAGGGACTTTGTACTAAGGTATATTAGGTTTAATCGATTTATTATAACGTACGGAATCTATGACTAATCGGTGTCCCATTCTTTTTGGGACACCCTGTATATTTTATATATTAAATGTTGTTTTATATGCATTTATTTTTTCTTTGCGAATTAAATATTTGTTAATGTTTATATAGTTATTGTTGGATTTTTAAGAATTTATCGTTTTAATTTAATAACAATATTACTCCTATGTAACTAGTTTTAATTATTGTTTATTATTTCAGCTGAATGCATTTAATACATTAATACAATTTTGTACTACTGTTTTATTTACATTTACTGGATCAGTGGAAATTAATCGAGCTGAAGACTGGAGTCAATGTCACCAACCAGTATTCGTTTGTTCGAAGTTGTTAGACAACTATAGTCCATTATTTTCTCTGGAAAACCCTTTAAAATGTGGAAGGTTTTGATTTTCTACATTTGTGGGCATTTGAGCAAAATTCGATCGAAAATCTATTTTGTACTATTCGTCAGCATATCATAGCAAACGATAATCATACATGTCATCAATTCACAGCAGCCTTAAAAACTATTGTTAACAAGTTGGTTACACTTTTAGTGAAAAATGCTAGCGCTAAAAGCCTACTTATACTAGTGGTCGTAGAAAAAATTAGTTTGCTATGGACAGTGTTAACATGGACACCGTTGTTAAGCAACATGTCGACTGCTAAAGCTAAACTAGAATAAAATTATCCAAACTTGTTAGATCGTAAGTTTCAATGCATGTTAGTTGAAATTTGTTAGTGCATATTTATATTTTAAGGGATTTAACTCATTCTCTTGGTTGTCCTAAAGAAGAGCAAAAAAGAACTAAGAAATAAAGAAACTTTTAAAAGAATTTGCCCGAAGAAGGCCATAATTATTGCTGTAGAAGGTTTCGACGCTAATTGTGCACCAGCATGTGTATGGCGAGTCTACTATGAAATGAAAAATAACGAGTATTACGCAGGTGATGATAGCAACAGTAATCAACCCGCACCAGATCTACCGAAGGACAAAGCGTCTCTTTTGGATTATTTTTGAGAAATTAACACATAAAGCTGGGGTTTTGGATTTGGGAATAATACGAAAATACAAGACAACAAATACTGCAGTGGTGGAATACTTCCCTAAAGCATGCGAATGCAATGTGCAGAATAACCGGACTGCCAAACAAAACGCTCGCTGCATCAAATGAAACCGCGGTAGGAATGAAACTGATAAAAGATTGCTCCTTGCAGCAACACCGATGGTACACACAAGCTTCCCCTGTTCGTTATTGGCAAATCTAAGAAGCCTAGGGCATTCAAAAACATAAACTTATATTCCTTGCCCGTTTATTACCTACGTGCAGGCAGAAGGGTTGGAATTAACGTCGCATCTACCGCGTACTGCGTGTGCAGATTATATCCAGTTTGGGGGTGTGAGCCTAATGGCCTTATATTTATTTCATCTGTATAAACTTATATGCAACCGATTTCACTGCTACAGCTTCACTGTTTTTACCAAATTGTGTGGTTTATTTCTGAGATAGATAACGTCGCCTTGTATGTCGGAAATTAGCTGAGTGGGTGGTTGCACCACTTTACGTTTGTTCGCTCTAAATATCGCCCATATTAAGTTTGTTGGCTGGGAAAAACGATCCTAGCATATCACAGTGTAATACAAACTACCATGCATATATCTGAATGTGAGGTTATTCGCGATATGAAATTAAATCGTGGAGTGTGGAGCGCAGTAACGTTTTAACAATCATTCAGCCATCGGATTGCTTCAAAATTATCTGCTTTGGCGGTTTTACAATTTAAATTAATCCAGTTAGGAAAATTAGCATATATTTACTCAGCGAGGTTTGCGTTTCCACGCACACTGTCTCAGGCAAGAATTGTGATACTTAATTATGTGATATAGTATTAAGGTTTATTGTTCGTTGATGCCAGTAATTACAATCGATTTTATTCCCCCCTATTGTAATCTATTACTTGATTGAATCATCATAAGATTTTTCAAACTGTGGGTTTCATTGATTATATTGTGTGTTGTTACCTTTGAGCAATTTCGCTCAACTGAACAAGGGAACATGGGCCTGAATTATTTGGCGCCCCTATAAATTAGATCTATTAGTTTTGAAGGTAAGTTACTTACTCCCTTCCACTGAGTTAGTCCGTGTGCATGTTCCGATTCAGGCGCCTTGATTTTTTTATAGAATTCATATGAGGTGAAACTCCCATCTTTAGTCTATACTTTAGGCCTAAGTTCGTTAAAATCGGTGGGTTAGTTTCGGAATTAGACACTTTTTAAGTTAGGAGTATTTGACGGTTTTTGCGATTTTACAGAGCGGCAGTAGCAAAACACATGGCGGGTAAGAAAAAAAATGAAATTATGACAGAAACGGAAATTTTAACACAGTTTTATTAACAGATGAACTTATAAAAATCGATTAATACTGAAAACACTGCAAAATCGCAAAAATCGTCAAATACTATCCTAACTTAAAAAGTGTCTAATTCCGAAACTAACCCACCGCTTTTAACGAACTTAGGCCGAAAGTATAAACCAAAGACGGGAGTTTCAGATCATGAATTTTATAAAAAAAAAATCAAGGTGCCTTAATACCAACGAATTTTAAAGAATACCCTTCTTTACATATGTCCGCCATTTTGAAGTTTGATTAAACGTTTATTTTAAGGCCTGTTAATTTAGCTACCATTTAAGCCAAAATTTATTAAAATCAATCAATAAATAAAAAAATACAACTGAAAAAAATAATTCCGTTTTTTTTGGACCACCCAGTATAATATAATTTTTGTATGTGCTTCGACTCGGGCAGTAATTCTGTGTACCGTCATGTAAAAATATTGCAGATTTGAATATTAATAATTTTTTCATTTGAAAAAAACTGTTGAAGAATTTAGAGTGTCATAACTTTCTTAATTTTGTTCAATTTGGTTGGTAAATGGAAAAAGACCGTGAAAATTTCGTTATTTCGCATACGATAATCACTTTTTAATAATTTGGACTACCTTAAAAAATGACTTTTTCCGCGCATACCCCACTCTCGGAATCTGCATCAGCTAAACCGTGGTAATAGTAGGGGAGCCCAGGATGCTAAATCGGGATTTACTCGAGCGTCGAAGAGACCTATTGGATTGCGAAGCTTAGATGATATGAAGAAAAAAATATCATATAATATATACACTTTCATCAGTGGGGGGAGCGGCTATAAATTTTCAAAAATGTAAAAAAAAACAGTTGCATGGACATACTCGAGCGCGTCAGATATTAATAGCATCCATGTCCTACGTTTTTTTGAAAACATACGTATGTTAATCTGATTGTTTCCATGATGGGGGTGGTCGCGCGTAAGGGTTGAAAACGGAAAAAAAAATTTAATCGAGCGCGTCAGATTTTCAAAGGGGATGTTAAGTGAACCTAAAAGAAGGCTCTTATATAATAATCTGACGATTTGGATGTGACCTAAACTCGCGGCCATTATTAGAATGTGCAAAAAAAAATCGCCATTTTGAAATACTCGAGCGCGTCAGATTAAGATATATATGGTTCATTTATATACCTTAAACGTGCTGTCTCATAATCTGACGATTATCTGGAGGGATTCGCCTAAACTGACAATGGAAAGATTTTTTTTTTGTATTTTTTCAAATCTTTTAACTTAACAAATTAAAGAGCTGAAAAAATAGCATGCAAATAAAACAGTATATATTCTTTGAAGTACAAAACTTTTATTTATGAGAAAATAAGTATAAAAAATATAAATTTTTTTGAGAATTTTTATTTTAATCATCTTCGTCGGTAAAATCATCTTCCTCTTCTGGCTCGATTTCATCCTCAGATTCTGTATCTGTAACAAGAAATCATGAGAGTATTAAACGAAATCTTTTTTCATGAATAACGATTTGTTCAATCATTGCAGAAAAAATATACTTAATTCTGGAGTATCTTCAAAAATATCTGGTGTTATGACTACATCTTCATACGCTTTTGGCAATTGATCACCCGCAAACCAGATCATTTCGTATTTTCCGTCGACAACTCTCCACCCATAGTCCGTTGGTAAAAGATCAATAATGTTTGCTTTATAGGCATTACTCCACAAGCATGCAATGAATCTTGTGCGTAACACTTGTTGGAATAACTCCGATTGACACGGTGGCAAGTTGCACGCATCATAATTCCGGATACTCAAGGAGAAGGGTTGAGACTTGTCTTTTACCTTGTACGTCTTATTGAAGATAACAATTCTGGCTTGATTTACATCGCTTAACTTCTTTAATCCGTACAGGTGGCAAGTAAAAGACTGTATAATGTGAAACGAATCTTGCACATTGTGCTCCTTTGATCCCAAATCCAGAAATGCATTTTGAAAAGTTTCAGAAGTCATCAGAAACTGTAAAGGTTTCTTTTTCCCTCGTCGATACAATGCTGGGTTGAAATCACAACCAGTGAATGCATGCAAACCTGGAAGTGCCTTCGAAATTTTTGGGCCAAGTTTATTGTAGAGAGCGGATACGTCGATGTATCGGCGTGCATTGCCAATTCCAAGATCCATCCAGATTTCTACTGTTGCTTGCAGGTGTTCCATATTTGCCAACATGATCACCAAAATATCAGTATCCGATGTTCTGATAGTAACAGTGGAATTTTCTTTTTGTTGGCAAGCAAGAAATGCTATCTTTGTATCCGCTTCTTCGTGGTCAGGGCAAGACAACTCATAATTAATGATGCGCGTTACTTTATTATCGGTAACAGAATATTCATAACACAAATCATGTATTATGTAAATAACCTTACTACCGATAATCGCTGCCATCTCCTGATCAGCCCAATGATCGATGAAAAACTTAACAATAGCTTGCTTAAAATTTAGATTTTTTAAATCTTTTGTAAAATCTGCTGTTCTCATTTGTTGAGGGCCGGTGATATGAAATTCCTTGTCGTCTACGTTGCCTCTAATAGAATGCTCGTAATCTTTGATTGAGGGTGTGAAGTAGCGATCAAATACAATGGCAATTTTACTTGCTGTGTTATTAATTAGGCACTGCAATATTCTCTTTGACACACCTCCAAAAGTACGAGGCATTTCTTTGAAGGTATTCAAAAAAAAGAAGCCATCAACAATTGCAAGATCAATTTGGGATGGCGGTTGCTCCATATCTTCGACTAGTTTTTCTAGCTCATGAACGAGTACTGACTTAACAGTCTTATTTATCGAGCCATCTATATGGCACAGTGATAACGGCATAGGAGTTATGGGAAAACAAAGAACTTTCTCCAAGTCTATACTCGTGTCAAGAGATAGAGCTAACAATCGACCAAATAAATCCCGTTGTAATTTAACTTCGTGAACTTTTCCACCAATTGTCATTTTTTTTTTCTTCTTTAAGCTTGCAAAAGTCTGCACAGTATTTTTTTTTATTGGCTGGTGAAACCTGTCAAAATTTAAATTACATTCCATTATAAATTGATCTCGTAAAAATGTACCACCAGACACTGTCTTCAGTAAACAGTTCGTAATTTCAACAGGGGCAGCTTGCCCTGTTGAGATGTTAAATAACTGATTCTTGTCGATGGAAGGAGAGAATGGATTAATGTTCTGCAAAACACTGTTCGAAAAAGATTTTAATTGAATGTGTTGTTTTTTCATTCTGTCTGGATGTAGATCCGCAGCAACATCATGGTAGTTTTTGTCAAGCCCTGTACGAGCAAGTACATGAGATATGATTCTTGTTCGAGCCCCATGATTCTTCGCCCAACGTTGTCTAGCAGCAATTGAATTTGTAAGATTAACTATTCCAGTAAGACGACGAGCAGCATCACCATTGATCGTCTGCTCTAATGTTAAGTCCACAGGAATTCGTGAGAAAGGCTTCGTGGTTCTTCTGATTCCAAACGAACCCTTGGTCATTTCAGTTCGGAGGCCTGGATGAGTGTTATCTACGTGGTGCAGTAAATTAATATAATACACTAGCCATCGACTATAGTTGGGTTGATTGTAGTAGAAAAATAAGCAGACGATCTTCGCAATGGTGTATAAGTACAAATCTAAATCTCCAACTCTAATACTTTTAATAAATAAGTGGTAAAGATTTACAAAATCGATGTACATTGCGTAAAATTGCGCTGTTTTTCCGTGCTTACCGTCTAATGTGTCTTCGGTGTATTCCTCATAAGCCTGAATGAGACGTTGTGTTTCCGCATGCTGAACTTGGGGAGAGACATCTTTGTGACTCAAAAATGTGGTAAGATATTTTAACACTGATTCCCCGACCGTCAATTGCTTGTTCTCCAAAAATGCCTCGAAATGTAATTGTTGCAATGCCAATGACACGAGAGAATGTAACCGTTTACATCTATTGTAATTTTTTCCACTAATAAAACCTGAAACTGAGCCATTAGCGATCAGTTCACATTCAGTCATGATATTGCTCAGTCCACAATTATCTATAAAAGTGCCAATTGCCTTGAAGAAAGCCATTTCAATGTGGAAAGCCCCTAAATGAATAAAAATATTGTCAAATCTAGGAGATTCTTGAGCTTGAATGCAATAACTAGCGCGAGCAATAGCTAAATCATAGGTTATCTGTATATAGGGTGCTTGACATTCATTTGCAATCTCCTGACTTAATTCTAGAGTTTTCAAGACAGTTGAATTGTTGGTCGGAGATTCATTTATGGGAGTAAGGTATGAAATTTTTTGAACTCGCGAATCGTCTGTTAGAATCTTGCTATGAAATCCGACCCACATTGGCACATCGGATTTTTCATACATATGTAATAACATCCACGTAACGTCTAGCTGTTTTGACACACTCAAAGTGTCTGGAGCTTTATTAAGCTCTGAGATGTCTAGCTGACTCCAGTTGGTAATTTTTAATTTATTGGTAAATGGATGTAATTCATAATTAACTTCTTCAAAAGCTCTGCGTTTTCGGGATTTTGTTTGTCTGGTGGTGACGGATAATTCTGGAAAACTACCACGCGTGATCTCATCGGTTATTGAATTTTCATGTACACGAGGGCTAGAAGATTCCACAGACACCAAATCCGGATTTTGCACGATATCTTGGTAAATAATCCCCACCGTATCATGCAGAGTATCTTTGCCGTTCATGGTTTCCACGAAACGGTCGAAATTGTCGAATGCAACACCAGTATTTAAGTCCGGGCGACGTAGAATATCTTCAGGACATACATAGCCGCTATTTACCGTTGAAAATGTCAGCTCAGTTTCTAGCTCTTCTAGAGTTGTGTAAGAACAACAGTGCCCATATTTTGACAATATGTTAACAACTTTCTTACTGTTGCATAAGCTCTTCACTGTCACACCTAGGGTAATGTGCTTAGATGTTTTAATTTTGTGGCCAGAAGCTGCGTAGATCAGATCTTGGCCAATGGAAAAAATAGAAAGTTCATTTTTATTTTTTCTACTATCACGTTTCTTTTTGGATATATGAGACATATCCCCCCAAATGAGTGATTCCAAAAAACAAGTAAGAAGCTCGGGCACATTATCACATTCTCCCATCATCAAATCTTCAGCCGTAAAATTTTCAGGCAAATTTCTTCTGGGTGAGTTAAGTATTTCTTCTCGCAGTTGCGTTGCAACTGACCGAACGGTTTCTTTTGTTGCCATCGTTTTAAATAAATCCTTATAGGTTAAAAGAGTAGCGGAAAATGGAGCAAGAAACTTTCTCTTTTCAGCGTAAATAATCTTAATTTTTTTGTCAAAAGTTTCCATTAATTTTCTTTCCAGGTGGCGGTCTGAAAACGATGATGTAGTAACAGAAGTAGACAGTAAACTGTATTGTTGTTCCAACAATTTTTGATATTCTTTTTTTATGTAGTCAAAAAAGAAGCATTCATTATTCTTGACCACTCGTTCTTCTAGCATATCACAAAGAATAGTATACGCAGTATTGTAAACTTTTTTTTTCCTTAGAAATTCGCTATCGTTATTTTTATAAATTTCTCGTAAGTAATTATCTTTGCAACATTTATGATAAGAAATATCGGAATTTTCTGAGAAAGAACTTAGCTTTTCTAACATCAATACATCATTTTGTTCCGTGGCCGCACTTTTTAAAATCTCTATAGTTTTTAATCTACTAACAGCTAAGCGAACTTCACGACCATGATACCGTTTACGTTGTTTTTCGCAAATGAAGCACGTTTGCGAGGCAGGATCGTTGTGAGTGACAGGTTCGTCTGTGTTGCATGAATCATTGAAATCCTCAATGTTTTGCTGAATGTTGCTGTGCTCTCTCGCTCTGAAATTTTTTAAAATTAATATAAAAAAAAGCTGATGATTATTACATGAAATTAAAATATTGTTAGAAAAATAGATTCTTTCATCTTAAAATAGTATTAATAGCTTTGTCAATGAAATAAATAATTAATGTTGTTTTTTTTAAATAATTATTTTTTCGTCTGAAAATTTCACTAAAAAGTATCTTAAAAAAAAAAGTATAATCAACTCATATTAGAACTTACTCGTCCGTTGATGTACTAGCGGCCTCAGTAGACGTGGAATCAACAGTAGCATGTGATTTGGAGCACACTCCAGCCACAGAAACTTGTGACTCAGAGCACTCTCCAGCAACTGAAAAATGTGACTCGGAACATTCTCCAAAAGCTGGAACATTTGATTCGGAGCTATTCTCAGCAACTTCCAATGGATTGTCATACTCCACTTCACTTTGTCGCTGTTGTGAATACTGAACATCTCGCGGTATTTTTACGGCCGTAAATAATTTGTAGCACTGTGCGTGGTATACTTCATTTAATGAAGATTCTTTTGTAAGCCTCAGATTCTCGTATGTTGTACGAGATTTTCGGAGAACCGGTTTACTCCGACGATATTCTAATACATTTATACATTTTTGTAATGTATCTAACGTAAATTTGACAGTTTTTTGTAAATTAGTTTCACCACAAAACACACACTTTACATTAATGTCACTCATAGTAACTTTTTTTCAAATTTTAATTCACATAATAAACATCAAAATCGCAAAATAATTTCAGGCGTTACAAATACGTTGTAAACAAAACCATCTGCGCAATCAGCTGTCATGGCGTCATGGCAACAGAACCCAAAGTGGGGACGGAGTGAGAGAGTCATAGATAGAGAAAGAGTGAGAGAGGAATAGAAACGCGAGAAGGGGAATACCGGCATCACGTAGCTGCATGCATTAAACTTTATCGATTATTTTTCCTTACTTCGGCTTACGGAAATCGTCAGATTATATATTATTTGTGAACGTTGAATTATTACCTTCAAAATAAAAAAAAATTTAGCCACGCTCGAGAAAGTCGAGATGACGTTTTTTTTTACAAGTTTGTAACCCACCTACTTCTTATCGTCAATCGAAAATTGTCAGATTAGTGGAATATACACTTTTTAGCATATAACTAACTTACCCTACCTTAATCTGACGCGCTCGAGAATTTCAGATGATCAATTTTTTTTTACTAATCTGATCCTTTATCCTTGACGCGCGGCCACATATACGGGGCTAATACTTAGTGGAGGTATTTAATGGGGTACTAGGTTCCTCCCTGTATGTTAATCTGCCGCGCTTTAGTAAATCCCAAAATCCCCTCTTGGGCTCCCCTACTATAAGCTTAATTCCCTCCTTCAAATCGAGAATCGGAGTATTGTATAGGTTTGTATATTTATTATTTAAGTTGTATTAAAATATCTTATATTTTTAGGGAATACAAAATTGTTGTATCAAGCCCGCGACAAATTCAAGCACAAACATATTTGTGAAAAACACTTTGCGGAAACTGCTTTTAAAACCCATCTTAAAAACCGACTGAAATCTGATGCTATACCAATACCGTATGTGGCTACACATCAATCTGCATCTAGTCATAGCAATAGCCCTTTGACGATTTTAACGCCGTAGAAAACCTATTCTAAGGCGGTCCGAAAATGCAATAATGAAATATGTGAAGATATTCAATTTTCTAACGAGGACAATGTTTTTTTGGATGCAATTACTAATATGCCCTCGACATCTCTAAAACGCAAATTGTTTAGTGCTTCTGAAGAATCTCCCAGAAAAAAGAAGTTAAAGATTTCATTACAAACATACAAAAATTATTTTAAGAACCACACACGAAAAATATCTAGATTATGTAAGAAAGTTTAGTGGCTGCAAGAAAAGAGTAAAGTTGAAAATATATTTTCATCGTTTCGGTTTCCATCTTCAAATTCCAAAACCTTCGCAAAAATGCAAAGAAGAAAACCATGTGGAAGCTAAGAGAAAAAAAAAATTCTTTGACATTGTATTACAAATCGCCTACTGCATATAAATTCTTACGACGACAAGGAGTAATATTGCCAGCTCCATCAACAATTCGAAAGTGGATTGGAAAATCGAAGTTTCGACCTGGCCTTAATAAAATGTTTTTTAAACAAATTGCAAAAAAATTTCTTTCTGCTTCTGATGAGGAAAAAACCTGTTCTGTGTCTTTTGATGAAATGGCCATTATGGAGAAGCTTGAATACAACAAATACATGGATTTGGTAGAAGGATTTGAAGATTTTGGCCAATTACAACCAGATTTCGGCCAAGCAAATCGTACCAAAAACACTGCAAAATACGCATTGGTGTTTTTGGCACGGGGAATTTACTCGCCATGGAAGGTTCCCATTGCTTACTGTCCCATTCAGGTGCAAATAAAACCCTGCTGCGTAAATTAATTCCAGAGGCAATGAGGCGTTTGGTCGATGCAGGTCTAAATCCGACAATTTGTGTGTGCGACCAAAGCACAAGTAATCAAGGGAGGTTATAATCGGAATCCCACTGCAAGAATTTTCAGGACTCTTGCCTGCCTTCCATCGAAAACAATTTTGACAATGGTGATGGATGTTTCTAGTGACCTAAACGATTTTGAATACAGTATGGATGTGATTGAGGCTTCAAATCAGTCTGGGCAATTCACGGCACAAACATTAGAAAATTGCGCTATAACGTATTTTGCGGGATACTTAGCGAAAAAGTGCCTAGAACAATTTAATTGTGATGTATGTTCTTTATGATACAAAGTTCCATTCTAGACGACAAACATGAAATGCTTTTGTTGCATCGCACATATAGTAATATTTTAGAAATAGATAGCACACGAGGGCTAAAGGCGCCAACTACGAAGTTTACTCAACTTGTAAGCTACAATTTGGAAATATTCGAAAAAGTTTCCGAAACTTTATATTTTGATGAACTGTTAAATCCAAAATAATAAATACTATAGACACTTCAACAAAAGAACTGTGTAAATCCATTAATGTAAATTGCTGTGATCATAAATTATTTATTTTTAACTTATTGGTTGCTTGCAAACTTTTAAAAAAAATTAAGTCCTTAGTCCAACAAAAGAAACAAACACCGTCAAAACCAAAAATGAACCAAAAATTAAGAGTTTTAGTGGACAAATAGTGATGCCACAGTCACTGCTTAAATATTTCTATTATGGAAACTACTTTAGGATTAAAAAGGATTACCGCCTGGCGGCATTATTTTTCTACCTGCTCCAATTGAATTCTGCTGCATATCCTACCTGCTTTCTCTAAGCATTGCACTCTGTTGGTAGGTAGTAATAGCTTTTACTTTGTTGGAAAATTCCACAACTTAAACCCACTGTGTATTTTTGTTTCACCCCAAGCTATGCTTATGATAATATTGTATTACTATGCCATCTACCGGTTCTTTAACTCATTAAAAAATAATTCCCATATACTACTATTGCAATAAGCATTCTGAGTCTGGATATTCAATGGTAAAACTCAGCTGTTCTCGCATTGAATATCACTGAAATCAAACGTGGTGTTTAGATTTTTATCATAAAACATGGAAAAAACTGTGAAAAGTGGTAATTGGTGCGCAGCACTGAATTGCAGAAATAATAGCAAATATAATAAAAGCGTCAGTTTCTTTAGATTTCCAAAGGATTCGGAAAAGTAAGTGCTTTATATAGTAAACGTTATTGTTCTCATTTGTTATTAGAATTTAAAGCCTGATTTATACACACTTTTCGTAAGTTACGTATCCGTAACAGTAGTAGCATTTGTTATTACATTATGTTACATTTTATTTGATTTCGGTATTAACAGTTTTGTGTTGCAGATGCAAAAGATGGGTGATTTTATTTAGAAGGCAAGAGCTACTTGACAAATCTTCTACGTATCTCTACGACAATTGTAGAATGTGTGCTATGCATGTTGAAGACATTATGTTTTCCAGTCCTCTACATAACAGACTGTTGCCCATGGCAGAACCCACTTTGTTTAATATACCAAATCCTCCACGAAAAATAATGACGATTAAAAGAAAAACTCCATCAACAAAAATTAATGTCGCCCCATTGAAGCAAAGAAAGCTGCAAGCAAGAGGTTCCTATTTTAAATTTATATTGCAACCATTTTGTTATTTATGTATGCTTCCTTTTATTCAAGCAGACGTAGATGCCAGTGCAGCCGAAAACTATGGGCAGGCTCAGGTTTTGGAACAAAAGGTGTAATATCTCGCTTACAATTTGTGATGTGAATTATATTAACTTACCTCACAAACGTCAATATTTGACATACAAATCTTGTCAACTTATAACTTTGCTAATTAATTTAATATTGCTCCGGCTAGTCAGTAGAACTGATTTGAAAACTCCTTACTCCCAGCTGAATGGTGCTCTTTAATAACAAGTATAGATAATTACTGAGATAATCAATTACTATAAAGTGATTATTATAGTTTCTTTTCAGGTCCCTTACTGATACCCTACATATATCAATGACAGTTATATGGGTTGTATACAAAACCACCGATGTTGATCGCCACCGATATGGATTTCCTCCGACTTCTGACAACTGTATTGAACACTACCGACAGGAACTACCGCCGACTTGGGTTACTACCGACTTTTAAAGTTTGTAAGAAATATATGAATGTCGCCGAACTAAAATACCACCGACTTGGTCTACAAACCGACTTGGATTACCACCGATGTGGATTTACATCCGACAGGAACTATCGCCGATGTGGACTACCACCGCGCGTTTACTTCCAACCGATACCGACAGTAGTTGCTGCAACACATCTTACACGAGCGACCGTGAAGTTGCAATCCTTCATATTAAGGTAACTGTTTAGTAACTTCAGATTTCGTTTCTAACTGGCCCAGAATTTTTAAAACCCCCAAAAGGTAGACAACAAGCCATACTAAGTAATTTTTAAATGATTTCGTTTACACGTCATAACCTTGCTATGTTATTGGTACTATGTAGAGGAAGCAAAATATGAATGGAGCTAAAGGATTATAATATAGGTGGTTCGTTGGGCGCTTATCGGGAAGCCCAAAATTCCAAAGCTCTATTTAAATTGTTTTATAATGACTTTCTGAAGTGACTAAAAGACTGCAGATTGGTGGTTTATAAAATGTTGACGGAGCTATATCAGTTATTATTCGCGCTGAGCTTTCCTTATATTTATACCTAGTGAAAGTAAGTGAAGTGTGAGTATCATACAGGGACCGTCAAAAAGGACTGATTATTTAATTTTCTAATAAAAAATTAAATGTCGCAGCAATCGCTATGTCTCTTATATTATTTTAAAGAGTATGCTTTGGAGAGATGTATAAAACAATTGCAGAATTTTTTGACACTTAGCAAAATGGACACATGGCCAGTGCCACAACGTGTTTTTTTGTGTTGAACAATTTATCAAAGTTAATTCAATTATTTAAGTGCAATGCGGCAGATTATTTTGTTTGGAGCTACCTAAAAAGTAAAGTTCATGTTGGAAAACCAAGAACAATAATTGACGACCTTAAAACAAGCATTAAAGCAGAAATTCCTTATATTCCGTAGGAATTACTTATTAGAGTCATGTTTAATTTCGTTTGCCGCTTAGAAGAATGTATTGAAAACGACAGAGGACACTTCTGGCATATATTTGATAAATAAATCTCCTGTTCTTACACTTACACAAACCGTTTTGTTTAAATTTGTAACTTATAACAATACATTTTTATCTAGAAAATAAAATAGCCAGTCGTTTTTGACGGCCATGTATAAAGATTTAAACTTTGTCTGTTCGAAGAAAAAGTGCAAAAAAGAAAGGATTGCATGCTGCACGGGTTGCACTTAGAAATAGAACGACACAGAAAATTTAGGGGTTATAATTTGTATTTTTTATATCCCACTTTTTTGGCCGTAAGTGTACAAACAGTGTCTACGGATTTTAATAGTATAATTTAATGTAAAGTGTATCAACAATTTTAACGAGTATTATAGGAGATTATTAAGTCAAAATGTTATTAATTAATTAAATGTTATTAATTAACTAAATTAATTTAATTTAATTGTAATAATTGCAACTCCACTTACATTGGACAAACAAAACAATTATTAAAGAATAGAATTAATCGGCACAAACACTCATTTAAAACAAATAATATATCACCTAATAAAAAACAGCGTTAACTGACCACGCTAATGAATCTCTACGTAATAAGTTTAATTTCTACGCACCCAACATGTTACATACAGAGAATAACTTAAAAAACGTATATGCCTGGAGATGATTGAAATACAAAAAAGCTCTAATGCAATTAATTATAGAACTGATATGATATAACCTCAGTTCTATTTATCATAATTTATTTAAATAAACTTTTTTACATGAACCAAATACCTTAGTTGTGTTTTTATGCTATTATAATTCAAACAAACATTTTAATTAAAAGCAAATTTTAACTTAATACAACCTTGGCTATGTCATATGCAAGTTCCAAATTTTCTGCAGTTTTGGGTATAGTTGATAATAAAAATATGAGAACAGCCTTGCATGCTCTTATCAATTTCATTTTACATTTCTGTTTTCAAAATTGCTAAAGCGTTCTGCTTTAATTGTATTGAAAATGGATTATCACGAATAATCCCGTTTGCTTCATTAATTGTTAATATTAAATTTAAAAAATGTCTTTAACATAATCCATATTTAAACTACTCATTATCGTAAGTATGCTAGTTAAAGGAAAACCATATTTGCTCACTAATCTAATTTTTTTCTTTTCAGATTTGTTAAAAATTACTTTTTTATAATGTTTTCGTAAATTACTGAAGACGCTATCATAACTAGCGAAACGTATAATTAAAATATTGCAATTTAATATTAAAGTATGTTTACGACAAAATGATTTTTATTTAATCAAAAGTTATGATTAATTAATAACATTTTGACTTAATAATCTTCTAAAGTACTAGTGAAAAATTATAATAGTATAATTTTAATTTTTTGACTAATAGTTTTAACATAATAAGTGTAAATATTGATAATTGGTTTTTATATTTATACGCGGTCGTTAATTGTGTTATTTTCTTCTTTTTACCTTTTTTGAAAATTAAAATGAATAAAACCAACATCAGGAGACACTTTTATAAAATACAAGCAAATTGAGCGCCACGCGCACGTGAAATAGGATACGCGAAAGGTCAAGCTCCGATCCGAGCGATAAGATAAGAAAAACGAAACCTAAACAAATATAAACATCTGTGAAACCGGAACGTGTGATTTTATTTTGTGCCACAGACACACAGACACACATTAAGGAAAATTATATTATAGATACCTACATTACTTCATATTTATGACAAACTACAGACAGTATAAAAATAGTGCACTCTTTAATTAGATGATAATTAATACATACTAAATGAGGAGCTTTGCATGTATCTCCAAAAAGCAAAGTTGCGCTTTTTAAAAATGTGAATGATCAGAAATGTGGTAATTTACCATAGCCCTGAAATGAAAGGTGAAATAAATACAATGTTTTTCCTTGAATTCACCACAACTATGTAAAGCTGATACTTGCAGCAAATTACGAAACCTAGGAAAGCAAAAATATAATATATGTAAACCTTTCCAGGTAAAGATCTGTTATCTGGAATACGATAATTAGCTAGCCCAAGCTCAAGTTTAAGATTAGTTTTAGTGATGGGCATAACCGGACAATTTTCATAACCGAATTATTTGCATTCGAATGATATTAATAACCGAATGATTATTTGAATAATCATTGGAATAAATTTTTGCTCTCGATTCGTTTCGATTGAGTCAGCCGGTTTGCCGGTTGGCGGTTCACTGTCATCTGCATCGACATCGGTTCACCGTCATCTGCATCAACATCGTAACTTGCAGATAGCGGAGGAACCAAAACATAATGTACCGTCGGCGTCTTAGAAATCAGGACACGTAATATGTTCTTCTAGCCTTTGGAGTATTCTTGCTCCGGTTACTTCATTAATGCGAGATGGCATTTCATAATTGACAAACAACAAACAATCTGACGTAACAATTAAAACCATAATAACTGTAAAAACCCAGTTTATACACTTAAAAAATACATGCAAAATATATCATAATAGTGTGTAGTGCCCGATTTCTAAGGCGACGACCGTACATTATGTGTTATGTATTGGAAATTAAGAGGTATTTATTAAGAAGTGTAGAAAGAAAGAAATATGCGGGACTGCTTGCTAATCGCAATAAAAACAGTGGTAAAACGTTTATCTTTATCGATCGGGCGGGTTAAAGGCGCCGCCTCTTGTTTTGAATCTTTGGAGATGTAAGCAAATAAAAAATTGTTTTATAGCTTGATGCGTTTGCAGTTTTTAGGCGTTCAGGTGTCAGGTGATATTTTTTATGATAGGAGGTAGATACGCGATAACCAAATGGTGTTTTCAGTACAACCTGCTTTTTTTATGAGTTATGATGTATTTATATTTACAGAATTTTGAACACTGCGTAGGTCGCTGAGATATGGCACGTAGTACCTTTGAATAGAGGTTTTATATTCAAAGCGTAGTACGTATCAGCATGAGGTTATTTTTCATTCGAATACTTGGAACGAAAACCGAGTTACATAGGTTATTTCAATAACCGGATAACCGGTTATTTTTCATTCGAATAAGCCCATCACTAATTGGGTTACGAGCATCAGCTTTCTCTTTCTACTCTTGAATAGTAAAGTGTGTTGCCTAATTTTGATATATATTTTGGAACTTGGTGTCGTGTATATTCAATTTAATTTACTGTTATCAAGTTTTTCTAAAGAAACTAAAACGTCGTGCGACGTGTTCATGAACATCAAATAGCAATGACTACTTCTTCATGGTAAAAAAGAGAAACATTTTACTTAATGGCGCTTTTATTGCTCTGTATAGAATGATTAATAATTCCAATTGCTACTTCATTTTTTAAGTTTTTCCACCATGGGGAAGTTTTTGCATTGAATTTATCTATATTTATAAAACTGAAAGTCCTGTCTCACTCACTCACTCACTCACGCCCAGCCCAAACCATTAGACCTAGAAAGCTGAAATTTTGCACAGAGGTTCCCTTTATGATGTATACAAGAAACAAGGAAGGGTATTTCGAAATTCAACCCCTAAAGGGGTGAAATGGAGGTTCCAATTTTGTATGGAGAAATAATATTAAACAGACATTTCGACTTGAAACGTCGTAGAAGTACTCCTAAAAACAAATAAGCAAATACGTATTTCGTGATTTTCCGAAAATTAACCCTTTAGGGGGTGAAATGGGGTAAATAAGCCTAAAATACGATATGGGTGTCGTTATTGAAGTTTTTTTGGACGTTGATTGCGAAAATGGCATTTATTTTTAAGTCCAAGACGGTGGACATGACATAAGGGAAGAGACGGGACGGGACTGGACGGGAAGGGAAGGGACGGGACGGAACGGGGCAGGACTGGACTGGACGGGAAGGGACGGGACGGGACGAGACGAGGCGGGGCGGGACTGGGCGGGGCAGGACGGAACGGGACGGGACCGAAAGGGAAAGGAAGGAATGGGATGGAAGGGGAGGGGACGGGATGGAACGGGACTGGACGGGACGAGATGGGACTGGACTGAACGGGAAGAGAAGGGACGGGGCGGGACGGAACGGGACGGGACGGAAAGGGAAGGGAAGGGATGGAAGGGGAGGGGACGGGACGGGACGGGTTTGTAAAACCTACTTTTAATACAGGTGCATAAATGTTACGAGGGAGTTTTCATAAAATTTGAACCAAAAATGGAAAAACTCTTTTATCTACGACAATGTGTAAATTGACTTTTAGTTGGCAGTTTAAAGTTTGTAAAATGACTGTTTAAAAACATGTTTTAATTAGTTTACGTCGTCAGCAGCAACGTGTTTTAAAAATTGTAACCACGCAAAATGACGACCGGTTGCTACTCATCTTAATTTATATTTAAATCTTTTTATTTATTTATCGTGTTTTTTAGATTCTATTGTAGATAAAATATTGTACGATACACATGCGTAAAGTATCTCACTCGCGGGGATTTTGAATTGATAGATTAAAAATAGCAAAAACCATAGCACTATGTATTTTTTCATTTCTATAATACACGATAACAGTGTAAATAGCGGGATCTGTGGCCAAGTTATTAAGCATTCTGGCTACTAATCCAAAGATCGCGAGTTCGATCTCCGCATACAGTGAGGTTTGTAAAAATTTAAAATGCAGAAAGAGAAACCGTATACAAAATGTGGGATACGGAAAGTTCGTTCCCCACATTTCCTTCCCCACATTTCGTACCCCACATTTCGTTCCCGGGATATTTCGTCTCCCCACATCTCGTACCCGGAAACTTCGTTCCCGACCGAGCTCAATTTGTCCCCAAGATTACAGGGTGTTGAAAAACGAGTGCAGCTATCGGAATACAGTTAGAAACATTAAAGATATTTTAATGAATTTATTTATTGTAATAAACTTACAAGAACTATATACAGTATGTCCCCGGCTTGAGTTTACAAATGAGAATTACATTTTATTTTTAGTTTTACGTAAAAATGTTATAAGAATTATAATACCTGCTTGGTTTGTAGAGAATTTTAAGTTTTTCAAAAACAAGTCGGCCTTAACAAAAACTATTTTCTTTTCAGGTAAACTACAATTTTTTTTCATGATACAGCAAAATATTACTAAGAAAAGTAGTCCAGAATGAGAAATTATGGCCCTATACAAAATATCAAGAAGATACTTAGATTAAACCGTCATTTTTAATAAATACAATTTATTTTGTTCTTAAAAGTTTATTATAATAAATAAATCAATTAAAATATCTTTCATTTTTTAATTGTATTCCCATCGCTGCACTCGTTTTTCAACACCCTGTAATCTAGGAGACAAATTGAGCTTACTCGGGAACGAAGTTTCCGGGTACGAGATGTGGAGAGACGAAATATCCCGGGAACGAAATGTGAGGTACGAAATGTGGGGAACGAAATGTGGGGAACGAACTTTCCGTATCCCATAAAACGTTACGTACATAATGATATTACTCTACTTATTTGCTATATACCTATGATTTTGTTGCAGAGAATCTTTTATTCTTTTTTTGACGGCTGTAGAAAAAACGTTGTTTGTATTTCGTGGCAAAATTCGTGTTTTTGTGGCGCGTTTGAATGACTCTTCTGCCTCGACCTAACGGTCTCGGCGAAAATTGACATTCTCACGCGCCATAAAAAACACTAAATACAAAAATTACTATTTTCAATCATATCTGAAAGATAGATTTCAAATTGTAAATACCGATGGTGTCATACGTGAAGAATCCACAGTAGAATATGGAGTCCCACAAGGTACGTCCTGGGACCCGTGCTTTTTACAATATATGTAAAATGATTTACTACAACTATAAACTGAAGGTAAAATTCTCTCTTATACTGATGATACGGTTATCATCTACAAGGACCACAACTAGACCAACCTCAAACAGAGAAAGATATGGAAAAAATAAAACAGTGGTTCAATAGAAAACAGTTAACATTAAACTTAAAAAAAGCTAAATACATACCGTTTGGAAATTATAAAGTTACATTACCATCACACACGCAGTTAACTTTATCAGATGTTGAATATGTTACGGTTCATATTCAACAAAGAGACAGTATAAAATAACTTGGTATAAATATAGACTGTCATCTAAGATGAAATGTACATATTAACAACTCTATTAAAAAACTAAGAAGTATGCCGTACAGGTTTAAAAAACTAAAACAATATTAATGCAAAAACATATGAGAACGGTATACAATGCACTGGTGGACTCTCTGCTACATGTGGCGCTGCACCTACTACTTCTGGTAAACCACCGGAGGTCATACAAAAAGGACTTCTTAAAAAAATGTACAACAAGGAATATACATATCCATCTAAGCCACTCTATACAGAAACAACTATCTTGGATATCATACTTCTCTTTGCAAAACCTATTATAATACACCAGTATAAAAATAAACATAAACTAGAGAACACTAACCATATATACTACACGAGAAACAAAACCAAATACTGTTTAAAAAATAACAGAATAAAGAAAAAAGTGGGACAAAGATCAATACAATGTCTAGGTCCTAAATTGCTTAACGCATTACCAAGACAATTTTCAAAAAGTCGCTAAACTTCCAGTAGGCTATGTATTAAGTGTAAATTAAAAAACTGATTACTTCAAGGAAATCGCAATGTTATATTAATAATTATAAACAATGTTACATCTTGTTCACACATCTTTATGGAAGGTCTGGATCTGATCGTGAAATATAAGGTGCAATTGAATTATTATAAAGTAGTTGATAATAAATACCTGTAAATTAAATATAATTATAGGATAATAAATAAATTACAGACTGACTATTACTTAATAATAATTTAATTATTATAAATATCATTTAGTTAGTCAATAGGTAGAATGTAAGTAGATGTACAATACTTTCCCACACAAGCAATTTGCTTCAGGGAACAGCATTTTTCACGTTTATTGAAATTCGATGTTTTATTGATCTCACAGACCATTATGCGACTACTATAACACATTATATTTACTGTCATGTATGTATGTATAGTAACTGGATGCTCGATAAACCATTATTATTAATATAGCCTCGTGATTTGTCGACACTTCATCGTAGTTTTTTGGTTGCTATAGGTACTTACAAAATGCCAGACGTCTATCTGTATTACATTGACAATTTAACTGGTGTCATTGTCAACCAATGGCATTCTTCAATTTAAAAATCAACTACCAACCGAACGATTATTTTAGTGATTATTACACACAACTGTCACATGACTGATATCAGCCAATGAAAACCAGGCATTTTTTGAAAATAGACCAATCCCGAACTGATTAGCAGATAAGCGCCCGTGGGCTGCTTACCAAGCGATAAGCTCCCTAGGGATGATTATCGACCCCGTGGATGTTGTCATAATTAGAAATAGAATTGCAGGAAACAAGCAATTTGAATTTTTTGGCATTATTAGATCAATTTTAAAGCATAATTTGTATACGGGTTTTGTGTAATAATCTTCAAAATATAAACGCGGGCGACACTCTTACATATAATTTTGCCCGTGCCAAGAGTCATCGTGCTGGTTGCCCTTAGAAAACTGCCCTCGGGCAAGCCCTCGGGACAGTTTTCATTGCAACCAGCACTCGAACCTTGGCGTGTGCAAAATTATCGGTAAGTATGTCTCGCCCTTGTTATATTACTATTGAAAATAATTCGAGGAGCTTTATTTCACCGACAATAATTCGAGGAGCTTTATTTCAGAGACAATGTTTTCTGTAACTATTATTGTAGTGACAATATTTCGAGGAGCTTTATTTGAGCGACAATTTCTTCTGTAACTATTTTTTAATGAAAAGTAAAATTGTCAAGACGAATAGGACTGTAGGTCGAAATATTGCAGACAATTTTTGCTCTTCAGATTGTCTCGTTTCTGTTGCAAGCACTCGTCGTTATTTTCGTCGCTGCAGAAACTCGTATCTGAATCGCAAAAATTATTGTCGGCAATATTTTGACCTCTCGTCCTATTATTACTGACAATTAACAATTGATTATTGTCTTAATAAGTGGTACCCTGGAAAACAAAAAGTTTATGAACGCCAGTTACGTTTACGAACTGTCAATTAAGTTTATGAACTGTTAATTTAGCATTCTGCAAATGTAAATAATACCTAGAATACGCCTAACCACTACTGATAAAGTAGAAAGGGTGTGTTTACTCGGTCGACAATAAATACACTTATTTGGATTAAAATTTACATTTTTACTATTTTCCTAATTTTCAACAACTTTTGTAACTATCTTTTTTTGATAAAACTAAGCCTACTATAATTTTAAAATTTTTGCAGTAATTTTTTTGTCGCAGTAGGCCACTGTTTTGCAGTAACATTATTTAAAAACTATGAAAATAATTGCTTTAAGGTTAGGTAAATCGACCAAAATTTTAAATAGATCAGATAATAAATGAGAAAGATGCAGGAGTGTGAAGGTGAGACGTTAAACACGCTGCAAATCAAACAAATTCACAAACAAAACCACAATATCTCCAGTTATTTTGTGGGTAGTACGAAATTTAACGCAGCCGCCTATTTACATAATATATAACGTTTTAATACTTACAGAATTTTAGTAAAATTTCCTTACTGGCCAAAATACGCCATACGCTAATCAAACAAGATCGCATTTATTTTGAAAGAATTTAAATCTATGTACGAATTAAAATATAATACTGACATTTTATTACAATATAAACAATTTACTGACGAAATATGAAGTCTTTCAGCAGCTACTGATAAAAATTACTTCATAAAGATACTGTAGTTGCTACCAAATTATTAATAGGAACGATTGCAAGTTCGCGGTCGCTCGCGTAAGATGTGTTGCAGCAACTACCACATCGGCGATAGTTCATATCGGTAGTAGTTCCTGTCGGATGTAATTCCACATCGGTGGTAATCCAAGTCGGTTTGTACACCAAGTCGGTGGTATTTCAGTTTGGTGACATACCATATTTTTGTTACAAATTTTAAAAGTCGGTAGTAAACCAAGTCGGTGGTAGTTCTTGTCGGGTCTAAATCCACATCGGTTGTAATTCAAGTTGGTGGTAAAGCAAATCGGTAGTAGTTCACGTCGGTGGTCAATTAATGTCGGTTCCAAATCCACATCGGTGGCAATACGCATCGGTGGTAGAGCGCACTCTCCCAGTTATATATGTACACTGACGTTTCAATGACGTAAGGATAGTCTTGTTTGTTTCAGATAACTTTTAATAACTTTTTAAACCCAAAATCCCTAATTTACAAACCCAATCTTAAAATTAAACCAAAAAGGTAGAATTTCTAAATATAATAATCTAAACTCGCCGAGTACTCAGAACATAGTTAATAGTAATTCTTAAGTTCTAAATACAAGTTTACTAATATTATATATTGTTATGATACATGACGTAGTATAATAAATCATAAGAAAGAAATATTCAAAACTAATAAATTTGGAAGGTTACAATAATTAGATCTTGATGGGTGTAAAATTTCGAATATGAATAATGAAAGTAATTGATACAATGAAAGGAGCCATTTGATATTGCGATATTAATTGAAATAAAAAAACTTAATGGTTGTATTAAATGTTAATAAAGAACAAACCAAGGTAACATTAGACAAATGTATTTGTTAAAAATAATCAGAATGAATATCCTTCAATGGTATTATTTTAAAATATAGGAAGTGTGCACTAAGAATTGTATCTAATAGGGATAGAAGTTTGTCTAGTTAGTTACTGTAAAACAACTCATGAAAGCATACATGTAATTTTGAAATAACCAATTTTGTGAAATAAAAATAGAAATTATGCCTTAATTTGTGTTGGTTTTGGTAATGACATATTAAAAAAGGGCTTTAAACAAATCTACGAGGTCGAACAGGTGAAATATAAAATGGAATGTATTGAGACATCAAGTGGATGAAGAGATTATACAGATACAGTTAATTGGAGATATAGAATACAGAATGTTATATTAGTTGAAGAGATTTGGATTTATTCATACGTACAAGATATTAGTAGAGGTTTTTACAAGTTGTTATTTGATTTGGATATTCTGAGTTAGTTCGTGTGACAGTGACATTCAGGAGGAACCAGGACTGGATCTTGGGAGCAGAGGAGTTGGTTTGACAGGACGGACGCAGTTGAAAGGATTCACAGACCATCATAGCTGTTGCTGTGTGTGAAGTGGGCAGTAGGTGTTGCAGTCTGTCGACGTCAGGATCCGGTATTTGTTGAATGTTGCAGTGACAGCTAGAGCAGTTATAGAGGTTTGTGTAGATAAGTTGAGAAAGCATTTTGAATAACTGTCAATAAAAGAAAGTGATAACATAAAGTTGATATAGTACTTACGTAGGTGAATTGAATAATAAATGTGTTAATGTAAGATACAATTGTCAATTACCTGGTTTGATGAATTTTAAAAGTCAAGTTTGACGTTGTGTCATTGATAGTCAAAGATTTTTGAAAATACAATTTTAAAACTTCAATTAATAGAGAACTAGATTTTGGCGAACCCACCCTGAAAATAAGAGCTCTCGATTTAAAAGCAATTATCGTTTAACATTTAAGACATTGCATTAATTAAGGCATAGTTCAACTGGTGAGCTATAGCAATATATATACGCAATTTAAATCTTCCTTGTCCAAATATTGTTCGTTAAAAGTTATAAAACAGTCACTGACCTTAGCGTCGCTTTAGGGTACCTCATCAGCACACTATGTAATCCCCTCAGCAAATGAAGCAGGACAGCTAACAGGAACCTGGATAGTTGAAACTCTAACTCCCCTCCAAAAAGCTCTTTGGATATGATTTCTATCTTTGAGATAGAATTTCCCACTTAACTTCACCACACACACGTAATCACTGGCTCTACTGTAATTATATCGCAAGTTATTTGCTTTGCAATATAACTTCAATTATATCGACTCGTTAGACAGTTTAATTTACTGAATGTTTATTTTATATTATTACCAGTTACTTCCTGTGTAATAACTATTCAACTAATTCAGTTAAAAATACCAATTGGTTGGGATTGAACCACCATCGGTTTTAATATGACCGTCTCGAGTCGAATATCAAAATGAACTTTTTTATTCTGTTTATTATTTCTCTTTGGTTACCAGTAACCATTCACAACCCAACGACTGTACACAAACTTTTTTAAATTAACTATCTGGATATCTTTTTTATATATTTACAGGTGACATGCAGATTGCATGTAACATTACAAACGTTGCTTCTACATAACTTATTATTGATGTCGACAAAGAAATCTAAATGCAAGGTTGGCAGCTCTCTCTGCTGAAAGCCATCTGATATTTTTCTTCGATAACTTGTCGAAACCATTTCGTTCAAAGATAATTATATTAAAAATCTTTGTGTAATATTCTACTATTCTGTTTCAGACAAGACAACACACATGACGCAGACGCAGACCTTTCAAGGGGTACTCCTAAAAAGCAAGCAAGAGGTTACTATTTTAAATTTATATTTCAACCATTTTGTTATTTATGTATGCATTCTTTTATTCAAGCCGACGTAGATGCCAGTGCAGCCGAAAACTATGGGAATGCTCAGATTTTGGAAAAAACGTTGCTCCTACCTCACTTATTATTGATGTCGACAAAGAAATCAACATGCAAGTTTGGTAGCTCTCTCTCCTAACAGCCATCTGATATTTTTTTCCGATAACTTGTCGAAACAATTTCGTTCAAAAATAATTATATTAAAATCTTTGTGTAATATTCTACTATTCTATTTCAGACAAGACAACACAAATGACGCAGACATGTGCAGCCCTTTCAAGGTGTACTCCTAGAAAACATGTTTTAAGGGACAGACTAATAAAATCAAACTTGTGCAAAATTAAGCTCAGAAAAAAATTACATTTATGTGGTAGTAGTAAAAAAAACAGCAGAGCGACGACATACAGCATTCTAAATCGCTCTGTGATAAATTCTTATTTATTTATTTATTTTAGAGAGTTTATACTGCGCCCAACAGTTAAAACTAATTAAGGACACAGTTACATACACTTAAATAAATATATCATTCACAACGAAAAGAATAGAATATAAAAAAACCATAGTACCACAAAACAAATCCACACAATCAACTAAATGATTTAAAGAAATTATTCTAAAACAACAAAAATATTTATCATATAGCAACCAAAATGGGATTTCTAAAATTAAAGCACAGAAAAAAAATCAACTAATTAGTAATTAATAGAAAAGAAAGGATAAAATCGTTGATTTCAAAATAATGTTAAACATATTCGCTTAAACTTTGCGACAGAAGGCACGTAAAAATCCAGTCTTCCGGCGAATCTGTTGCTCAGGTTGCACATTCGGTATATCGGTGAGTTTAGAAGCATTTTTGTCTTAGAGCGGGATAAATAAAATACTAATTCGTTTCGCGATGATACCCTTGGAACTAAAATATTCAGCTGCCTTAATATTTTAGAATCCACATCTACGTGAGAATTGACTATTTTATGCATAAATAACAAATTTGATATACGTAATTCTCCGATGTTCCAAGGACATCATGTCGAAATGCTGCAACATACTAATGTAGGATGAGAATTGAGGATATTCTCCGGATTCCATATAATACAAACGTTTTAAAAACCGCTTTTGTACACGTTCAATTGCCGATATATGAATATTATAATAAGGACCCCAAATTATTGATGAAAATTCCAACCTGCTTCGAACGTATGCGTTATAAATTCGTAATACATATTTAGAATTTAAAAATCCGCTTGCAGTCCTCATTATAAATCCAACTATTTTTAAGGAATTTCCAACCATTTTAGTAATGTGAGGTATAAACGTTAATTTTGAATCAAATACAACCCCTAAGTCGGTTATTTCTGAATTATGAACTAAAGGCCAACCATTTATTTTATACTGAAACTTTATGGGATTTTTACCACGCCTATATGACATACTACTGCATTTCTTTACGTTCAGAGGTAAAAGGTTAGCTTCACTCTATTTAAAAATAGCATCAATATCTTGTTGCACCAAAGCAGAGTCTTGTTTATCTTGAACAATTTTCCAAATTTTTAGATCATCAGCAAATAAAACATGTTCGGAGTTTTGCAAAACGTCGGATATGTCGTTTATAAACATTAAAAAAAGAAGGGGACCTAGGTTTGAACCTTGCGGTACACCCGACAGTGCCTTATATTTATCAGATTTAGAGCCAAGAAAAACAATATACTGCCATCTGTCGGAAAGATAAGACACAAAAAAATCAACTAAAGATTGTGAAAACTCAAAATTACCTAGCTTCGCTATTAATAAATTGTGATTCACCCGGTCAAACGCCTTCGCAAAATCTGTGTAGACAACATCTACTTGTAAATTGTTATCTACAGCAGTAACTACATCTTGTGTAAATAATAATAAATTAGTGATAGTTGAACGATTTGGCATAAAACCTTGCTGAAAATTTGAAATTTTATTTTTAACAAATGGAAATAATTTGTAATGCAAGACGAATTCAAAGTTTTTTGAAACAGCAGGTAGTATGGCTACAGGTCGATAATTAGCAACGTCATTTTTATCGCCATAGGACATAAATAGGACAAATTTTTGCTATTTTCCACTTATCCGGGAAAACGGCCGTTTCTAAAATTAAATTGAATAATATCTGTAATGGGCACGACATAATTTCTGAGTAACCTTTATAAATATATACAGGTATATTATCAACACCAACCGACCTTTTCGGTTTTATTGCTCTAAGAGCTTTATCTACATCGTCAGATGTAATTGGCAGAATATGAACATTGCCTGGTTCGCTAGAGATACTCGTAGCGCCACGTTGCAGGTTGATGTAGGTAGAGTGGAAATTTTTGCAAAGGCGTTGGCCGTAGATTGATTATCACACAAGAAAGTTCCTTGATAATGCATATTGTTAGTAAGATTGGACTTTTTCTTATTTTTAACAAATGACCAGAACAGGGCCGGTTCTTCCTGCATTCCCTCTTCCATTTTTCTTACATATTCTTGATATGCAACATTAATACCATGTTTGATTTTATTCCTAAGCCGCTTATATTTATCTTTGGTTTCATTATTTGCATGCGTTTTCATCGCCAAGTATAGCGGAGTTTGTAAAAATTCAGGTTTCTCTAAAACATAATTCTAAAGAAAATCGCCATTCCACAGAATATAAGCAATTTTCTCTCACTATTTACTTTCTTGGGCCTCGCGTGTATAGGTTTATAGGAAAATTATTTTCTCTCCCTTCTAAAAGGTGTCTGCAGAGAATGACTGAAATTTTTTATTACAGTCCAGGGATATAAGAAAACTTACTTGATGTAGAAGTAGAACATTTTTCTAAAAAAAGAAAAGTTTGCATGGTATGCGTAGATGAAATATCAATTTAAAAAAAAATCATTAAAAACAGACACTGTTATTGGTTTCCATGATACGGGCACCGAAAAAAAAACCTTTAGCTGCAAATTCTGTAATGGTGATAATGGCGAGTGGTGTTTTTGAAAATTGGAAACAACCGCTTGTATACTACTTTATTGCTGGATCTTGCAATGGAAGAGGTCTGATTCACACTGTTAAATCAACAATCAGAAGCCTGCAATCTGTTGGATTAAATGTGTGCGCATTGACAACTGACATGGGGTCGAACATTATAGCTCTTTCTCAGGGACTCAATGTGTCAACTGACAGTTCTTATTTTCTAATTAATAATAAAAAAATATTCTATATTTTTGATACGCCGCATATCTTTAAAGCAATTCGAAATAAGCTCATAAAATATTATTTTTGTTTTGTAAATAAAGTGGCTTCCTGGCTTCCAATAATTAAATTTATAATGCAGATAAAAGCAAAATCTAAGGTTGGTACCAAAACTATCTGATGCTCATATAAACCCATCTGGGTTCCAAAAGATGAAAGTGAAACTTGCAGTGCAAGTTGTTACGTGCAGAATGCGCCGCCTGCCATAATTTCGAATTCGCTATTTTCCCGCGCATTGCGCATTGGCAGGCCGGGAGTCGCTTTCTTCTTCGCTAGCATTTCGAAGCGAGCAGTTCACTAAAAGTGCTATTCACTAGTTCGGGGACGCTTATATAGGGTTATTTGGTTGGTTTGAATAAGTGGAGTTATGAATACCCTCACGTCTTCGTGGATTGAAGCCCTCGAACTTATGTAAGGACGTTGGTTTCCTTCGCTACGGCGGATTTATCTGTGTTAGCACACTCGAGCTGTTCTCTTCTGAGCCCTAAAACCACTTGGGGTGATTAACTATTTCGCGCTAGGAAGCCTGTCCGTGCGTGTTCTATTAGAACTTTCTTTTTCCCTCTTACAACAAGCCGTACTAGGCAACATTTTGACATCAAATCGTACCAGGCAAAATTCATGGAGCGAGCCGTACTAGGCACAAATTGCGTTATTCGTTTTGAATTCGTCTGAACTTTTGGCCACGTGCAGCAGATCTCGCGAGGCGGTCTGTCGAGCCTCCACGGAACCGCTCTTCCTTGTCGCCAGCGCACAGTTAGGGCACAAGAAGGTACCGCATTGTGGGGTGCATTTAGCCCCGAGGTTTGGCATTTCGATCCCGTGCTTTATTATGTATAGAGTTTACGATTTCTCATTAGTTCACCGGGGTGAATTTGTCGTTATCTTCAAAAATTGTTGGCGCTCTGGGCTTTTTATACTTAATTAATACTCTACCGATTTATTTCTGCTGTAATTCACTTCACGGCCTCCAACCGCTGAGCCGGCGGCGGGCAAATTGCACCCAAGTGTACCCAATTTGTTGTTATTGCTGCTTTGAAAGATTGCCCAGAATCTAAATTATTATACAGGCCTAACAAAGTTTTAAGTGCAACAGTTGCTACTCGCGTAAATACTTATGTCAGTTTGAATGCTCTACCGCCGATTGCAGTAGGCACAGCAGAATTTTTAGAAAAATGTGACAAACTTTTTGATATGTTAAACTCCTTAAAGATGCGAAGCACCAAATATTACAACAACTCTTTTATGGGGGCAGAATATCAAATCAAGTTTTTAAATTCGATTGCAATTTTTTTTTAAGATTAGGGTAGTTTCTAGAACTGGCGCCGATAAAACCAACACAATCAAATGCATAAAAATAATCCAAATTACCATAGCTGCTATCCTAGGTCTATGGAGTATGTTGAAAAATTAGGGATTTACGTATTTACAAACTAGACGTCTCAATCAAGATGGAAAACTTTTTCTGTACAATTAGGTAACAAAATGGTAGCGCTTATAATCAAACAACAATCCAGTTTATACGAACATTTAAGAAATTGTATTGCTTAAATTATATGCGGCTCTCAATTAGGTGTGTGGATATCTTATTAAAAAATGTTTAGACATGCATAATTGTTATACATGCGAAATATTTTCTGCGCAGGTTAATTTGCAACAAATTTGAAAACATATTTTAAAGCGTACGAAAACAAACATAAAGACACATTTGGCAGTTTGAGGATGCCTTCGGAAGAATTTGGAATTTTTATTAACGAAATGGAAAACAAGTTTCTTAGTCATATAAATAATGTTTCCCGCTGCTGATCATGTAAGTCGGTGATACAGCGTTGGTAACAAAACGTATAAGTCGGTGATTATATTTGTTTGCTGCTTTCCCTTGACAAGGGAACTTAATATTATTATTAAGTTCCTAGGATAATAAAATTAGCAACGCAAGATGCAGACTTAAGACGTTTTGTTATAATTGCAAGTGTCTATGTGACATGTGACACTCACAGGTAACACGACTCACGAAAATTTATCCTGGTGACAGGTGGCACACCAAACGATTTTTTTTAATTTAGAAAAATTTCAATAGGCGGCTTCGCCTTGGCTTGTACTTGCCTACCTCAAATGTTAATAGGTCCTTACATTCCCTGTTACATAAATAGCTATTATTGTACAGAGCAATGTTAGTATAAAAATGTACGAAATGTTGAAAGAACATGTCTTTACTCATCCATGTCAAAATTTTCCGATGACGTACAGTCGTGTGCAAATAAATCTGGGACAGTGTTTTTTTCACATGCAGATTCAGTTAAGAATTGAAGAATATTTCCATGGATTTCCTGCTATCAGAAAGAGTTACATTAAACTTTGACAAGTAAATGAAAATGTAGCTCTTTCTGGTAGCAGAAAATCCATAAAGATATTCTTCAATTCTTAACTCAAACTGTATGTGAAAAAAACACTGTCCCAGATTTATTTGCACACGACTGTACGTTATACAATTATTTATTGGATTAAGAATATTTTATCTTTTAAAATTTGTAATAGTAGATTATGTTATTAGGAGTAAAAGTGATACTTTATGTGGCGAAGCTGAAGTTTATTTAGCCGAACATTAGTGAGGCAAATAATTCAGCTAAGCCACAAAGTCACTTTTACTCCAAATAGCATATACTATTTTATCCGCAAACGTATTCAGATAAATTTCATTAATATAAATTTAAAAAAAAGCATGCATCGGCCAGGAATCGAACCCGGGCCACCCGCGTGACAGGCGAGCACTCTCCCCTGCGCCAACCTCGGTTGTTTAAATAACGCGCTACTATAATGATATATGAACATACTGAATCACCCGAGCTAATAGCACACGGCCACAGCAGCTATCACACCATAACCCACGGCGACAGATGCTCCGCTCCGCTGCTTAACAGATTTAATTAAATTAAAGCTTTTTCGTACTCTCTTTGAAAATAAAAACCGGCCTACGATCTAAGTCTAAAAATTAGCAACATGTTAAGCCATCATACAATTTAATCGGTCCAGTATCTTCGGAGGAGATAGCGAACAAACATAGAAAGAAGGAAAGAGAGCAACGATTTTATGTGATTAGGCACATAAAGTACGCAAAAGTTGCTATTTTATCTGCTTAATCAGATGAAGTGACACCTTTACCTTGTCAATAAAGACACATCAGTTGTCACTTTTATGACGTTTGCGGATAAACAAAGATTTAAAAACTCCGAGTTTGAAAAATAATAAAATTATTATAATAAAAAATGTATAGTGTAAGCAGCATAAAATGTATAATTTTTCACAATAAGAATGTAATTTGAGTTTTATTTGTATATCTTACAAAGTACAATAAATAAAAATGATATTTTATTGGTTTATATTCGCAAACGTTATTTAATTGTAAAGTTTGTAATTTCCGAAATTATATTGCTGTTAAATGGCTGCCGTCACATGACGCGGCATCATGAACTTCAAACGCGCCGACGGCAAGTGACGCTTCTGTTTTGTAAGTGTTGTTCCGTGATTTGACCGTGAAGCGTAGCTGAACGAACATGGATCAAACGTTCCTATAATGTTAATTATGACACTGCCTCTGGAGTTGTAAGTAAGTAACAATAGAATCTAGTGCTAATAATTCGTCTTTATTTGATAGTTTCTTATTTAGTTCTTGTATGTATTGATCAGCATTATGTTTCAGTTGTTCTGATGTTGGAAATTTCTTTTGTCCTATTAGCTTGTTTCTTTCGGTTTTCGTGTTTATTTCTATGGTTGCCCTTACAAGTCTGTGATCGCTTCCGGTGTTGAATTGGTTTAGGACAGATACGTCCTTTATGATATGTTTTTTGTTCGTTATGATGTAGTCGATCTCGTTTTTTGTTTTGTTGATGATGAACTAGAAGACAAAATACGGAATGCTGTAAAAACAGCAACCAAAAAGGTATGCTCAACAACTAAAACACACAAAAATACAAAAATAACAAAAGAAACTCGAGATCTAATGCAACAAAGAAGGAGAATGAATAGAGAACTACCAGAATATTCAGAACTTAACAAGACAATTAAAAAGAACATAAGAAGGGACATTAGAAAACATAACACAGAACAAATCAAACAAGTAATAGAAAACAACAAAAACATGAAGGTATTAAAGTCTGCAAGCACAAAAGGACGAATGAGAATGCACCAACTTAAGAACACAAACAATGACATCGAGACGGATAAAACAAAAATAACACAAATCGTCGAAGAGTTCTACACAAATCTATACTCCACCACTAACCCAGAACCGTACAATATAGACCATGTAAACGTCATAAACATTGGATCAGAGGAACTGCCTGACATTACACGACAGGAGATAGAATATGCTTTATCCCACATGAGAAACGGTCGCGCGCCCGGTGAAGATGGAATTACGGCCGAAATGTTAAAAAACGGCGGTGTAGTTACAATCGAGTCGATAGAGACACTCCTGAACAAATGCCTCTCAGATGGCAGAATCCCCGATACCTGGAAAAATGCACAGGTAGTGCTGCTATACAAAAAGGGCGACAAACTTAAAATAAACAACTACAGGCCTATAAGTCTGTTACCTCACCCATACAAGCTGTTAACAAAAATCATAACAAACAGATTAACAAACAAGTTCGACAACTATCAACCCCCGGAACAGGCGGGCTTCCGCAAGGGTTACAGCACAGTAGAACACATACAAACGTTAAAGACACTCATAGAGAAATGTACAGAATACAATGTCCCACTCTACCTCGCCTTTGTCGACTATAGTAAAGCATTCGATTCTGTGGAACTATGGGCCATTTTCAACGCCTTAGACAATGCAAGAGTAGACTCACGATACAAGAACTTGCTAAAATATATCTATGACCATGCCACTCTCCAAGTTAAGATCACAGAAGAACAAGCAACAAATAAAATACAGCTAGAGAAGGGTGTCAGACAAGGAGATACGATCTCTCCAAAGCTGTTTACTCTCGCACTGGAGGACGTATTCAAGAGATTAGAATGGCGGAATAAAGGCATAAACATCAACGGCCGATACCTGAGTCATCTCCGCTTTGCGGACGACATTGTACTTGTCAGCAATAACATAACAGAGCTACAAGAAATGTTAACAGAACTTAAAACGGAATCAACAACAATAGGACTTGAAATGAACTTGGAAAAAACAAAAATTCTATCTCCTACCGAAGTAAACAGAATAGTAGTAGACGGAAACGCTCTCGAAAATGTTACAGAATACGTCTACTTAGGACACTTAATAAAATTAGGCAAAGAAAATCAAACCGCCGAAATAGACAGACGAATCCGCATGACCTGGGCAGCGGTAGGAAAACTAGGGAACGTACTAAAAGACTATGACATCCCTATTAACCTAAAAAGAAAAGTTTTTAATACCTGCATACTCCCGGTGATGACCTACGGCATGGAGACAACCTCGTTAACAGTGAAGTCCGCCAACAAGCTAAGAGTGACACAGCGAGCTATCGAAAGAACCATGCTAGGAATAAGCCTTAGAGACCGCATAGAAAATGCTGAAATAAGAAGAAAAACCAAAGTAGAAGATGTGATAGCAACCATAGCAGGCTCAAAATGGAAATGGTCAGGGCACATCGCCAGGCAAGAGGACGAAAGATGGACGAGACATGTAGTAATGTGGAGGCCAAGACAACATCGACGAAGCGTAGGAAGACCGAAAAGGCGCTGGATAGATGACATAAAAGAGAAGGCGGGAAGTAGATGGTACCAAAAAGCTCAATGCAGATCGGAATGGAAGATACTAGGGGAGGCCTATGTCCAGGAGTGGACGGAAAAAGGCTGCTGAAGAGAGAGAGAGAGAGAACAATAGAATAGCACACCAACAAGTATGGAGCTCATATTATGGCGGAAGGTTTTACACAAAACATTCAAACGCACGGATTACGATTTCTAAACCTAGTGGGATATATTGACAGTAGTGTCAGCAAGAAACTACTACAAACACGTCTGTATGGAAATCTATTGATTAAAAAAGTAGAATGCAAAAACCACCTTTTAGGAAATTTTTGTGCTACGATATGCGAAATATGTAGTAAGTAAATTTTTGTCGAAACCACTTATTGGATTTGGACGATTTTTTTTAATGACAAGTTGTTTCTTGCAGAAAGTTAGTGTACTACTCTATTCGCATAAAAACTTATTTTTTTATAAATACCGGATGTAACAATTATAACGTGTTCTTTCCATAAAATTTATAACACCCTGTGGGGTTCAACAGTTACAATATCAAGTTATAATTCCAAGCAAACTCTACCTTTATCTTTTTTATAACATTTTGTTTTTTGATTTACTCTTTTATCTTAGCTACTGCAAGAGAAACACAATTTTATAGCATAACTTGTTTTTATGGAGAACTAAACTTAACAAAAAAGAAATAAAATTTAAAGAAAAATGGTAAACGAGAGAACATAGAGAATCTCTGGGATACTTTTGGAAGGGGATTGCAAGAGAAACGTAACCAGTTAAACACGTTGGTAGACGTAGGGCGGACACTGATTCAAATATAGGAAGAACTGGACCAAAATAATATAGGGTCCCTTATTTTAAGTATGAACCGTCGTTGCCAAGAAGTATTGGTGCCAGAGGCAGAAATACTCGCTACTGAGACTTTCGTTTAACATGTTTCTCATCAAAAGATAAGGCTAGAATTTGCTTTGAATTATAACTTGATATTGTAACTGTTGAACCCCACAGGGTGTTAGCAATTTTATAGAAAAAACACTTATAATTGTTATACCCGGTATTTCTAAAAAATAAGTTTCTATGCGGCGAATATAGTACACTAACTTTGTCATAAAAAAAATTGTACAAATCGGGTAAGTGGTTTTGACAAAAATTAACTTTAAACTTTTGGCTACTTCTTGGTGGTGCGTTAATTTATTGGAGAAGTGTATATTGAGACATAAATACCAACATTTCGTGCCCAACTTGGTTTATTTTAGACCGTAAACGCAATAACTCAACAAATTCACCAGTGTCGCCAATGATGAGAAAACTTGTAGGAGAAAATTATGCTCCACTAACAACAGCTATTAAAAAAGCCCTGTTTAGAAACAACGAAGGAAAATCGTTTTTACAAAAAGTTACCGCAATTACCAAAGATTTAAAATGTGTTGCCTCCCTTGTTTTCGGTGAACATAAAATTTGCGAAGAATTGGGTTATTTTCGCTGTGAAAAGAAAAATGTGGAAAAAATTGTACCAGAAATGCAGGAGTATGGCCTCTAAAGAGACAGATTTTTTTTTCAATTAACTCATATACCATCCTTCCAGCTTAATTAGAAGTATGGATAATAATGCCGAACCTGGCACCCAGAACATCTATACTTTGCAAACGATCGCGTGCAACATTTCAATAATGTTAACAAAAAGTCCCGTAACATAATTGCAAAATTTGTATCTCGCCAAAAGAAGCATGAATTCCTTGCAAACTTGTTCAAACGATCAACAAGCCAATCCAGCAATCTGGGAATCAAAATCGAGAATTGTAGCAGTTCGTTATTTATAAACGAACATTTATCTACCGAGAACAAGCTTCTATTGAAGAATACAAAAGTGACTGCCAAAAACAAAAACTACAAGTTTGTATGGGTTCGCAACTGTACAATTTTTATACGAAAAAATGAGAAAACTGCAAAAACGATTAAATCTGAAGCCGACCTACCTAAACTATAAACTCTTAACATTCAAATTAAACTAGTTATTTTTTCGCAAAATGGCTTTAAGTATCTTCTACCAAAATGTGCGTGATTTACGGACTAAGACTCATGAGTTCTACAAAAACTCACTAAACAAGGCGGCGAAGGTGTTCTTGTCGGCGTAAATAACAAGATCCCTTCATATCGTTTACCAAACTGGTCAACTTCGGCGGAGGACATATGGATTGCAATAGAACAAGGGCCACGCAAAATTTATCTATGCTAGAGACCCTAGAAATGAAAGACTGGCCATTGGCTGTCGCTGGCCTGATTGGTTGAGGCGAACTTTGTCCCCAAAATCGCGGCGCTAATGGTGTGCCCCCAAATGTGGCGCGAATTTCAAACTTAAATGCTACATGTAGAAAGGAAATGATTCATAAAAACAGTTTATTAGTAATTCTTATATTTATAACCTTGATATCGCAATTATGAAACGGAAAATTGAATTTTGATATACATATTATCAAATGGTCGAAATTTGGCAGACATCCTTTGGTAGATTCACATGAATTTTTCATAAATTGAGACATCACGCTTGCAAAGTTACCTAGACAAAATTCGTATTGACTAAACAAAATTTTATATTCAACAAAAATACTGTTAGTAGTGAAATGAAAATTTACATTTTGTACAGTTACCAAAAATCGCAATTTTTTTACATCTATGTTTATTTACCAAGTAAATGTAACTGTTTCAACAAAATATTTTGTCAAAAGGAGTTTAACTAACCAAAATTTACAAAAATTTATTGAAAACAGAAAAACTTGAATATTTTTTTAACCGTGATCATAGAGTACAGTTGTTATGCACAAACATATAACAACATAATTATTAATTCTTTCAATAGGCATCAAGTTTGTTTTTAAAATTATTAGCAGAAGAGGTACTAACAACACGGTAAGGTAGACAATCAATTTATCCGCAATTCTATTCGAGAGAAAATATTTTCTAGCATTGATTTTAAAGCTATCTTTACTTAAATGCATTCCATAGGTACTAGGATAGTAGATTTTTTAACATTCTGACGATCTCACCCTTTAACATTTTTCCAAATATAAAAATAAAAGCCCTGTAAAATTTAAAACCAATTGGATAACCGTTAGACGTGCCTCAATGATCTTGTCTTGGAAGACCTAGAAGAAATTAAAAAAATATATTACTACATGTTCATAAATTTATTAAAATATACAGCAAAGATAAGGAATACATTGGTATTAAATAGGGAAACAATATAAAGAATCAGTGGCTTCACAGTAACTTTAAAAAATAAAATGAAAACGTTACATAAAAGCCTCTTTTTGCTACTGTCTGGATATTTCTTACGGTAGTCCTCTACTGCTTGTAACAGAAACTGTTTTTGATTCTCTTTCTTTGTTAAAACGCTTTTAAACTTTTCCATGACCTTTTAACACCTATTCAGCCGAGTCCTTAACAACATTGTTTTGAACGGCCAACAATCCTTCTTCGAGAGAGTCCCAAGTAGGAAGATCACTTTGCAAGGACTCGTACAAAATCTTTATGACTTGATAAATGCTGCAGAAAATTTGTTGATCACCAAATCATCAACACGATGACCGAGCGTTTTTGCAACATTTTCTTTATCACAAACGTCAAACGATTTTGACTCACTACCAAGTTATGGTTCATGTCATTTAATACTCTGTTGTTCCTCCTTAACTTTATATTTGATTGTTCAGTTCTATGTACATTTTTTTGCGAATTTCAACTTCGTTTCACACTCTCCCTTTGCTAAAGTCACTGTTCTCTTCTCTGTACCTCTTCCAACACCCTTTTCAACATTTTAATTTCACGTTCTTCGGAAGGTACATTACCTACAGTTGGTACAAATACAAATTATCAGCATTTCGTAGTTATTTAACACTCACATACTCACACTGATTGAAATCCTCAAACCCTGCAAAACACAGTTGACACATTCGCCATTTTGGGAACACTGCTGCCAACATTTCGCTAGGAGAATCTAGTTACTTCCATTAAATGGCTAGTCTCTCATTTCTAGTGTCTCTAATCTATGCTAGAGTTCCTATATGTACTAAGAGTTGAGCCATTTGATCTACAAATCAAGGACAATGTGATGTAGCAAAGATATATTTCATTTGTTTCAGTGGAAAGAAGTATGCATGAAGTTTAAAATCGGCAAAAATCAGGTACTCCATGGTTTGTGGATCCAAAACAAATCACCCCACATGCCCCAACTCTTTTATATACAGGGATAAAAATGCGTTTCGAACATTTGTAGAGAATGGGTGTGTGTTGCTGGCCGAGAACCGGGACGCCGAGGATTAATACGTGGAGATTTTAATTTACCGGATATTTCATGGACAATTAACAAAATACATTGTTTCTAAAACCAACAAATTACTGTAATCAGCAGTCGATTTCTTTTATTGATGCTGCGTCGTTCTGTGGTCTCGTTCAGTATAACTTTCATTTAAATGTTAACAACAGGATACTTGATTTGGTTCTGAGCAACAGTGATCGTGCAATAAGTGGTTAGGAGTATTTTTTTTTAGTTCCTGAACACAATCACCATCCATCACTTGAAATATTATTAAATTTGAATGTTCAGGATAAATCAGTCAACAATCAGGTATGCAAATTTAATTTTTCTCGTTCAAATTTTATACAAATAGATAACGACTTGATGTCTATTGATTGGAGTGCATTATTGGATAAATTGAATGTCAATACGGCTGTTGAGGTGTTCTATACGAGATTGAATGAAATTTTTTGGAAGTACGTGTTCCTAAATTAATAATTAATACAGAGTGAGTGTTAATGAGTGAGGAAAGAGCGGGAAATTTTGAATTAGATCGTTGTAATTTTTTGCTTTTATGTTTCCCACAGGTGTATCACCCCAACTTTTTGTTTACATGTCATTGGTAGCACTGTAAGTCCATGTCAAATTCGAGATTGGCAGGTTAGGTTTTCAGGGTGTCCAGGACATGTTCGAGTTGAAAATTCAGATGAAAATTAGAGGTGTTTGAGAACTGCTTTACGTGCAAATGGAAACATTAAAATCAGATAACTTTTTGAAGTGATGAGCATCAGTATAGAAAATGTTCATTTCACTATTCATACATTTATTATTAAAAAATGCATGCCTTTGGTCCAATAAAACAATCACTAAAGAGGCAGCGATTCAATTCGAACGTGGAAGTAAGACGGTTGTTACAAAATAGCTTCGTCAACAGCTGCACGAATTTTACAAACAGCAAATCTATACATTAGTACAACAGTGGGACTCATACCTTAATATTAAGAGAATTCTTTTTAATTGAGTTACTAGATATTATCCTACAGTCTCCAAACGTGTTTCTATTGAACAATTTTCGTAGAATAACAGATTGTAGTTAGTAGAATAGGCCAGTCGATAAGTCGTTTAAAATGGCTGTTAGCCTGAGCAATTGCGAACAAATTGGAATTAATTTTAATTTGGTCTTAAGAAATGTCTCTTAAAATTGCACACCCTAGACAGCTCGGATTTCGCCGCCATCTTGAAAAAAAGGAAAACAACTGTTAGTTTTTTCCATTATTTGTAAATATCTCGGTTAGTATCAACTTTAGAGTGAAATATATCCTTATCAAAATTATCTACAAAACATGTTCTATACATTCTTCTGGTACGACTACCTGCTTCCAGGTTATAGCAGTCGAAAGCTAGATATTCTAAGGGCATTTGCTAATTTTCTTATTGTAGGCATTCTTGAAAACATACAAATGCTTTTATACGTTGTCAATGCAGTTTCTATGTCAATTGAACATAAGACCAGTACAAGTACCTCTGGTAAAATTACAAAAAGTCCATCTAGAAGTGTTTGGAATGATATAAATGGAAAATTCACGTACTACTGAAACCAACAATTTACAAATGTTTTCATGTTTTGTACCTGCCTCTTGTTGCATTTCTATTTAGTGGTTTGTTGTTTATTTCAGAGAGATGTTTGTATAACGTGTGTTCTATTGGCATAATTATATCGTTAATAAGTTTGTGTATGCTTGCGTGTACAAGGTTTTGCTCCACAAAGACAATGACGAGTCCAGAAAGTTGTATTTGTGAAAGCAGCTTAACCAATGGACAAACGTGTGTAGTGAAAACAAAAGGTTTGAAAACTTTGATAAGCTTTAATTTAAACATGGGGATGGGAAGGATACTATATTCAAGGGACTAAACAGTGTAACCGTGCACGATAACTGCCGAAAAATGTACACAAAAGACAGAAGGACGGTAGCATTATTAACATTGAGTGTAAAGTTAACTTCTGCATCGACTGCATATGCCAACGTCCTTGGTTTCGATTTAAAAACAAATCTCTTTCGTGCAAAAGCGACTGAAATGTTTTTTTTTAAAGAAAGAAAAAAAAATGTTGGAAACCGTGATAGCATGCATCAAGTTGAAACAATGGCCATAAAACATACTATTTTACGAATTGTTTAAAATAACGATAAAGAGTGGATTGATGTGCGTATTACAACTGTTGATTTAGCAGCAGAAGCTCGTACCATATATCGTGCATTAAGAAATTTTATCCGGAACCTAATACTGGTACTAAACGAGGTCACCCTCAATACACCGAGATTTTAGAAGCAATGAATCATGATTGTGCTTTCCTGGAAACAAAGCGTGAAAAATATCAATTTTCTATTGATGAAACATTTGAGCGATTTAAAGGTGAGATTCACAGATTGATTCTCTGGACATCCACCTTTTCCTCTTACAGATGACATCATTTCTATCAGCAATTGTAGGAGATGAGAAAGTTAATTGGCAAAATGCATATTTGCATATCTGCGATGACAGATCTTCTTGGCAGTAGCTTTGACAATATCAAGTTTAAACGCAAAAATAGGGTATCGGCCATTGCAGCTATTAATTCAGGAGTGAAAGTGAAAAATAGAGCTATTTCAATTAACCTCACTTTGCTTAGAGCATTTCATTTCTTAAGATCTGAAAAACCGTTAGAAGATTACTTTCAATATGAACTAGCTCTCACTCTTCGATGAAATAGGAATGCCTAAAACTAAAAAAATCAGCCCAGTACGTTGCGTAGAAGCCTAGAATACCGAGACGGAAAGAACTAGTCAATAATTCCAAAGCTGACCCTCAAAAAAATCTTGATTACTTTTATTAACGACGGCGCAGTCCAAGTTTATCAAACGACTTAAAAAAAAGGGACTTTCAAAACATGTTGAACATGAACGTCGTGTGATATACACCCTAGACAGTGGAAAAAGTCCGATAAATCCATATCATGAAGTTTTTTCGCATAATGAACAATCTTAACACGTACTAGTGTCGTAGACTTTTTACGATTTTGCTGTCAGAGAAACAGTACAAACACAGACGGTGCCATTAGAATGGGGTGGTTTATGTAAACCATGCACACGCATTTTGTTTTTTTACAAACATTAATTTTGGTACTTGTGTGTCAAATGAGTGGTTATTCGGTTAATTCCGAAGGGAAAATGTCTTGTAGTAGCAATTCCGATACCCCTCATTACGTTAAAGAACTTGTGAATGCAGCTCTTGACGATCTGGTCCCAGCAAAGTCGCGTTACCGCTATTCAAAATAATTTTCCTTACTGGACGTTTGGAAATAAAAAAATGGAATAAAATATTCAAGTGAAGACGTTTTGTTGGCTTACTTTTATGAAAAGGTACCTCAGGTATAAATATGTGAATTATTACTTACAGTGATGTTTCTAGTCACAAAAAATTAAATCGTCCACTCTATGGTCCGTGTACTAAAACAGTAGGATGTAAGCCAAAGAAATCCAAGACATTTACATCCACTGAAATTTTGAAATATTTAAGTGAAGCTAGTGATGACAAGCACTTGATGATCAAGGTATAACCTCACTTTGCTTTTTGTATGTATTCTCACACAAAGTACTTATCGATAGCCCGTGGTGGTAAGATAATGGTGGCACGGTCCGGGAACTCAAATACGTCCGGTTTGCGCATGACGTCACGCTCGCTTCACTTGTCATAGTACATGCACGTAAACGTGACGTAAACCATCGGGAAATTTTGTTAATTTCACGATTGTAAGAAGAATAACTGCAAATTGTAAAATAACAAACATAAAACGGGTCCTCTGAACTCTCTGGTTTAAAAATGCCTGGGTGTGCGTTTTATGGGTGTGCAAATAATTCGAAAAAAACAAGGAAGGGTGATGGCACCATCAGATATTTTTCCTTTCCTAAAGACGAGACAGTGAGACAGCGTTGGATCCATGCATGTAAAAGGGTAGACCCTTTTAACGTGGAGAAGAGTGAGTTATTTAATTTTACTTGATAGAACAACGAAAATTTAAGTAATATATTCTTTAGGTTATGTGTGCTCGGTACATTTCAAGAGAGTGACATTGAGATTCCTCTTCGAAACCGTCTCCTAAACTATCTCCCCGAAAACGTCAGATTATTGAAGGCAGACCTTTTAATATCTTGGGTGAAAAAAGACCTGTGTCTGATGGCAGTACAAAAAGAGCACAGAGGGCGAGTAAAAGACAACGGCGTGATGTCGTAAAAAAGGCAATGTTGTGTCACGACATCCAGAACCCTGGGACATCTGGAACAACGAAAAATGTCGCAGAATCGCACATGACCGCTGAAATTAGGGATAAGTCCGGAAGCCAAGAAGACTTGATCATGTAAGATTATAATAAATTACACTAAGTGCTCATTAGATTTCATAATTCGGTTGTAGGGGTACACCAGATTCGTACAGCTCTGCTGATCCCAAGCAAGGTCCTGAGATGAATCCAAATGAAATTATTGGCATTTTGAGAAATGAAATTTTGGAATGGGAGAAAAAATACGAAGAAGTTGTGGAGAAGAATCTTCGATTAGAAGAGGAATTGATAAAAATCAAGTCGGAAACACCTAACCTGAAAGCTCTGGAGGGACTTTTTACACCTGGACAAATAAAAAGTTTACTCGATCCCTCAAAAAAGAGGATCCGTTGGAATTCAGATGACATCGCCTCTGCAATTTCTCTCCGAAGTATCAGCCCAAGAGCCTATCGTTTCCTGAGGAATAATAAGTTTCCTTTGCCTGGAATATCAACGTTGAGAGACTGGGCAAGATGTTTGAACTTAGACAGGGATATATTGACAGATGTGATGCGACTTTTAAAAGTTAAATCAAGAGAGCTGTCCGAACTTGATCGTCTAACAGTTTTAACATTTGACGAGATTTATGTGTCGAACAAAGTATGTATAGATCAACACACACAGCAAGTTATAGGACAACATAAAGCTTGTCAAGTTGTTATGGCCCGTGGTTTATTAAACAAGTGGAAACAGCCTCTGTACTACGATTTTGATAAAAATATGACTAAGGAGACAATGTTTGACATCATATCGCAACTTTATAACGCAGGATTTACTGTAGTCGCCATCACGAGCGATATGGGTGCTGGGAATGTTGGATTTTGGTCGAACATTAATGTTGGCTATAAAAAAAATGTATTTTTTCATCATCCTGTCGATGAAAGTCTTAATGTTCATGTTTTTGCGGATGTTCCCCATTTGTTAAAATTAATGAGAAACCACCTGTTGGATCAAGGATTTGCTGTAGATGGTGTGAGAATAGACAAGACATGCTTAGAATACCTACTGCAAGCGTCAAATTCAGATCTGACAATTGCCTTCAAGATAAGTCGCTACCATCTTGACGTAAAAGGCACTGAACGACAGAAAGTCCGTCCTGCAGCTCAAATATTTTCAAATCAAGTTGCCAAAGCAATTGAGTGGTGTGGTATGTCTGGCTCTATGGAGGGCACCTCCCGGAAAGAAAGTGCCATCATCTTCAAACTTATGAACGACTGGTTTGATTTATTCAACGCTCAGAATAAATATGGATCTCACAAGGGACAGAATGCTTTCGGTGTTAACTTCGATGAACAAATGGATTTATTAAATCGTGTGACTGAATGTATTTCCTCGATGAGAGTTGGAACACATAAGAATATTATACAGTTTCAAAAAGGGATTCTCCTTGGTAATGCTTCTTTAATAAGTCTTTACAAATATTTACAAGAAAAATATAAAATCGAGTATATCCTTACTTATCGACTAAATCAAGATGTTCTTGAGAATTTTTTCTCATATATCAGGGGCATGGGTGGAGCAAACGATCATCCCTCTCCTCTGGACATGAAATTTAGACTGCGGTGAGTAGAGATAGTCATAAAGTAAAATATTCTTCATAATTCGTTCTTTCCAGCTGGTATATTCTGGGAAAGCACTCGGCAACGGTTTTCACTTTAAATAAAAACACCGAGAAGAGCACCGGAGAACAATGCCTGCTTAATCCTTTGGAGGAAGAAAATCAAGAATGTTGTACCGGAAGTTTGCTACGTAATGTTGCAGAGGAAAAGGATGTAGCAGATGACTTTCCTACAGATGAAGTACCACAGCTACCATATTCATTTATAGAACCGGACTATTATGATTCACAAATCAACATCACACCTGAAGAACTGCCACCAGATAATGAAGATCTTCTGTCTGAATTCGAATCGTTTATTTTCAAAGAAAATATACATGTCGAAGGTTTGAGATACATTGCTGGATATGTGGCATTTCGGTTCAGAGACAAATTTAGTTTGGGAAAACCATTACGTAATGCTGTGAAACTGAATGAAAACACCCCGGACTGGATTCAATTCATCTCGAGAAGTTCTCTTTTACATCCTTGCACCGAATTAATGGACGCGGCAACAATTTGTGAGAATGCATTTCAGGAAATGCATGGAGATTTTTTGTCAAAAGAGAAATATATTTTCAATGCATTAACAGACAAAATATGTGAAAAGACAAAAATTGAACGAGAAGTCATACATTGTTTAGTTAGAACAAGAACTTATATTAGATTACGCGAAATCAATAAAAAAATAAGTTTTAAAAATTGCCAAAAGAGATTAGATCGCAAGATGAGAAAATTTACAAATAAAAAGAATTAATTTCTCAGCTCGAGTTCATCAGAATTTTTAACATTATTAATTATTGTATAAACCATGGAGGTTAGAGAGGAGGAGATGGAACGATTTGTTGTGAAAGTGGCCGATTTTCGTGTCGTAAGTTCTCTAGTACAGCTCTACGTCACCGCGGCGTGAGTGTTCCACTTGTGGCTGAAAATCGTATGCTTACCGTGTTTACTACGTTTAAATTTAACAATTTTTCTGTATTACGGTTATCAAACGTGTTGTAATGTCGTCCAATTGTTTTGTGCCGGGTTGCAAAACTGGTAATGGAAGTATGAAAGCGTGGAATAGAAAAAATGGATTGAAAAACCCTAGTTTTCCAATATTAAAATTTTGCATGAGGGGTAGCATATGAGACTTTCCTACAGAAGTTTTCGACAACACTAAAAATGCTTTGAGTCAAAAAATAAAGACATCGTGGTTTTAAGAGGTTTCAATATTAATTTTAACAAGCCAGATTGTTCCTACAACAAATTTAATGACCTGCTTTTATCGTATAATATGCACATCACACTGAGGGGTCCTACAAGAAGTAAAAATTGTATCGACAATATTGTAACCAATCTTAGTACTATGGTACACACCGCAGACCTAATATTCATTTAGCAGACTACAATCGTGGAGAAATTATACCTACATATTTTTAAAAAGAGTTATACTCAAACAATAAAAAACTGTAACAGTTAAACCAATAATAGAAGCGGGACTAAATAAATTCTATAAATATATGAGTTAAGTAAATTGGGCTTTTTTTATAAAGTTTTGGTTCTTGAAGTAAAATTCTGTAAATTGGTTTACTGGCGAGTTACAGATAATGCGAGAATATCTAAGATATTTAAACGTTTGTAATTTTAATGTGTAACGTATAGGTATGTATGTACATTTATGTATCAAATATCGACGAATGTAAACATCATTGCATGTATTCACAAGATAAATAAATATTTGTTTTATTATTTTATTTACATTTACTGCATTTTATCCTAATTGAAAAGTCATAGGTAGGTATAAACATAAAGTACTTGGCAAATGAATATGTTGTCCATGTTCCATCTGCGACTGTCCTAGAGCAAATTAATCCCTGCGTGGCTTTTTTATCAAATTATTGCACAACATAATATATATAAAATTTGTCGGAATAACTTGCCACAATTTTCATACATACAGTAAGAATAATGTACGACTGTACATGGTTGAATTATGCAAAATTAGACATAGGGCGTTTACTTAATGTACCTGGAGAAATTTGGATAGAGGAAGTTCAGCACCTGCGACAAAAATGGTTATATGTGAATCAGAATCTTACACATTTTGTACATAATTCTGAGTTGTACTCATCAAACGAGACCTTCATAACTGAAATTACATAAAAGAAATTAGTTCCTTGAATGCATTGCATTAATATGTACGGAGTGGTTTAAAAAGAGCTACATGTAGCTGCCTTTCGAATTTCTTTGCATGTGAATTTGTAGGTAACGCTATATTCTTTATTGTCGTCAAACTAACCAGAGCTGTCAATACTTAAACAGATTCACAATTCTGGCTAATTTGAGAACTACAAAAAATATACCAGCACATAAAAACTAACATGGAAAGATTCAAAGGCAACTAGATGCAGCTCTTTTTTAATCAGTTTGTATATTATCAGGAAACTGTTTACAAGAATTAAACAAGTCAGCAATGTTCATAATGCATAAAACTGGGCTTATGATAAATATGAATGGTAAATATAAACGTTTAGCTGACAAATTTTAGCGTTTCCTCTATGAATTAATCAAAATTGCACCTGTTCCCACTGCATTCGCGGCAAAAACAAGCCCAGACTGCAACACTCTCTAACCTCCAAGGTATAAACAATACCGTCATTTTATAATAAACGATTTTTTCCTTGAGGCTTTTTCATTTTCAAGTCTCCGGTTGAAAAATCTGTAAACTAAAATAATTTTATATGGAAATCTAGTGCACGGGTTTGCGATAGGAAGCGAGCGTGACGTCACGCACAAGCGAGAGTCGGTTAGAAAGAGACAGGCGAGATGCGCACCGTCCCACCATTATCTTACCACCACGCGATAGCCGTCATTTTTGGAATCTATGGAGCATGCCGCTGTGATGAACGATTATAACCAGAGTCCGTCAAATGCCATTTTACCATGTTTCTTACTGTAGGCCCCTTTAGGGCCATATTTCGTATTTAGGCGTTTCGCGTAGTAAGGGGTGGAATGAACGATATTTGTTGCTGCCATAAATGCTATAAAATGCCTCTTTTCGTGATAAATATATAGCATTTCGATTAAATGCCATATTTTAATGCTATATTTCAATCAAAATCAATATTATGTGGCTAATTCACAACAAAAGGGCTTACAAATTTCAAAATAAACATGCAGAAATTTTGGTGAGTGCCAGGTACTAAGGTCGATGACCCGGGGCGAGGGTGATCACTCGTCGTTCGTCCAGGTCATTGACGAGCTTGAGGTCGACGCAGAAGTGATAAAAAAGGCTAAGAAAATCTTGAAAAATTCAAAACTACGCAGTCAACTCCTCTTCATCCAATCGAATTTTGCAAACATCCCCAAAATCATCGCAAAATTGGAAAGTCGGAACACTTCCCTAAATGAAGCTGTGGATCTCATGGAGAGCGTGGAAGCGCAACAATGCCAGGCACTACCGGAAAAATAATGCAGGAAAAAATGAGTGCCATTCTCAAAAGAAACACAGGGTGGCTTCCTATGCAGCAATTATCGAAGCTGCTGAAAGGCGAAATTGGGAATTGTCCAACCGGTGGCAACTTGCGGAAGTCATGGCATGCAACTATGCGCCGATGACCTCATCTGAGGTCGAAAGAAGTTTCTCAAAACTGAAGTATTTACTTAGTGATATGGGGTTCAAATTCAAAATAGAATGTTTGTTTGCTGTTCTGTCCTTTTTGAAATAAATACTTACCATTTTTTATGCTTTATTTTGAAATAAATGCCATTTTATATACCATATTTTGAAAAAATAAATGCCATTTTGCTATGCTATATTTTGAAAAAATACGGGAATATTTTGACCGACTCTGATTATAACGATTCATAATATTGAAGATAAGGGTAATGTGTTCGTAACTACGACTCCAGTTACAAAGAACTATAAAAGCAGAGTATTTACAATTCTACCCGAGCTGACACCAGTAAATGCCCTAGAACTTTATAGAAAATACCTTCGATTAAGACATCCAAATATAAAGCATGATATTTTTTGTATCTACTATAAATCTGGTAAATGTACAACCCAAAGAGTGGGCATTAATACATTTTCTCAATTGCCTCGTAAGGTCGCCAATTTTTTTTAAACTTCCAGACGTAGGCCACTGTTTTCGTCGTTCTTCGGCCACGTTATTAGCCGATTCCGGGGCTGACATAACACTGCTAAAACGACATGGTGGTTGGTCATCGACATCGGTCGCGGAAAGTTAAATCGAGGAAAGTATAGACAACAAAATAAAAACTGCTCAATGTATTACACCAGCTGAAAAACCTTCTACTTCTGTAACACATGTAGAACAATTTTTCGTCAATGAGTGAACTTGTGAATTTAGGCAACCAAGTCGAAGTTGCTGGAGAAGTTACCGAAAATTCTCCTGTATGTTCGCTGGACAAACTTGGACATGGTGTAATAATAACCAGAAATGACAATTGTAGTATCAATATCCATTTCCACAGATGTAATGATCACTAACTAATTTTAGTTTAATAGTACGTTACCTGCTTACCTATTTCTTACAATAATTTGTTAATATTAACGCTGTTCAATAAAATCCTAAAAGTTATTGTAATATGTTATTAATGTTCGTCCTAATCGTTAAAAATGTAAAAATAGTGCAAAAGGTAAAAATCGTGAAAACAAGAAAAGTAGTGAAAAAAGTGGTACTTTCAATACGATTTTTCGTTAAAACAGGACTACTTTCATGATCAGTATACAAAAAATTACTATTATCCTGATAATCTACAAATGTACACTGGCAACGAAGGAAACAGACCGGAAAAAGAACAAGGCAAGCGTGTATTGCTTGACATAGTCGCAGGCCTTGGAACTGGCTACAGTGTAATCACTGATAATTTTTTCAGTAGTGAGCCTTTGGCAAAGGAATTGCTGAACAAAACGGCTGACAATGTGATACATTTCGAAAAAACAAGCAAGATATTCCCCAGCATTACTACCTCATCCGACAAAAAAAGAAAAATCTTCAGTCTCCTATATCTGTCAAAAAAATAAAGCAGTAATCTTTTTGAGCACAGAACATCACGATGAAAAACTTAGTGGTGAAGATACAGACAAGCCAGATATAATCTTATATTATAATTCGACGAAAGGTGCCGTGGATACTATGGACAAGATGGTCAACGAATATTCTTGTAAAAGAACTTCTAAACGATGGCCATTTGTTCTAATTTTAAATATAATAGATATTACTGGTGTAAATTTCAACTAATGCTGCTTCCCACAATCGCAAGAAATTGCAACTTAGCACAAGAACTGACTAAGCCTCACGTGGCTAGAAAAGTAGAAAACCTGAAGAAATTTCACAAGCAAATTGTAAACGGGATGTACGAGTTGATTCCACCAGCACGATTAGAGAATCCAAAAGAGTCCAAAATCAGCAAACATTTTCGTCCAGGTAATAAAGACCGCAAAACAAGAAAAACGTGCAGTTTTTCTCAAAGCTTTGTCTGTTCAGAACATCAAACCACTACACAAACTACAACGTGTTCTAAATGTAAGATCCGTGAATCAGATCCTTAAGGAACAACGACAGAGTAATTGCTTTTTCCTTATTCGCAATATACAATAGTACTTTCACTTTATACTGTTATATATTTTTTTTTAATAAATTCTACTTGAAAAAGTCTTTTTATTATTTTCAGCCATTTTACTTTTATAATACGACTGTATATTTACCAATAGTATGGGGTACATAATGTACCCCTTTCCTGAACTACTAATTTTTTTTACCCTTCGGTATCGAAAGGTTAATTAAATTGCATTACATCTTGATCGCCATGCCTAAAAGAAAAAATTACAACGTGTAACAAAAGTTATCTTGACGATGGATTCTATTGATCAAATAAATCAAATAATCGCACGTGTTAAACCACCGCCTGCACCGCTGCCCCTACCTTATACACAGATGTTTCAACAAAACACATTCAATGAGGGTATGAGGACACAACCAGTATGTCTTCTGAAGACGAAGTTGTTACTCCACCGATAGAAATAGAAGAAGTAGAATATTTGACCCCAGAGCCACAACTGCTAGTTCCAGGACGTTTTGTCCTTGTTAATTTTATAGGCGGGAAAAGAAATTCACAGACCTATAAATATGTATGTAAAATTCAGGTGCAGTTTTCAGAGAATGAATATACAGTTGTTGGCCTAAAATCTACCGGCGAAGAGAAAACAACCTTTAGGCTTGTGTCAAACGATGTATCCACTGTGCCACTGTCAGATATTTGTGCTGTGCTACCATTGCCAGTGACCGGCACCAGTGATGAAAATACCATATGTTTCTACAAAAGGGTTGATGTGCTCGAATTTTCTAAGCGAGTTTAAATATACTTACCTACTTGTTTTATTATTAGTTCTTAATTTTAGTTGCAATGTTTAAGTTCCTTTTATTACCTATGAATTCTGTTTGTGTTTACTATTTTGTCGAATTTCATTATAACAGGCAGAAATGTGCATTTATTTTTAGAAATAAACACGTATAAACAGTAGGTTGAACTCTGAATTAGATAGTGCTTGAACTAATGGTGATCAAAGTCGCCCCAGAACAATTTTAAGTATATCTCAAAAACTGCAACATCGAATTAAATGTGGGGTGAATATCTTCATCTGTGAACTGTGCAGTGCATTTTAAAAGCATCTACAGTGGATGATCAAAGTGGCCCCACTTGGCGGGTGAAGTTGATCAGCATGATTTTATTTTTTTTTTTGCTCTTTATTTTACAAGAATTGCACTTTTTAGTTAAGGAATCTTATAAAACTTGCGTTACCTACAATTTTTTAACTTTAAATTAATCAATACACAAAACTAATAAACGAGAAATAAGATTCAAAATGATCAAAGTGACCCCATCTTACGGTACTTACTGTTTTATATTGTTTGACTAATGAAACGATCTGGTATGTCATTTTCAAATTTGTTTGACATATCAGTTGACAGAAGTTATTTTTGACTTATAATATCATTAAAGTCAGAACATCAGATTTCAGACTAAGCAATCTAGACAAAACGAATCCACCCCTGATTTTCAGGAGCTAGCACAAAGAATAAATATTAATATTCAAATAATAAACAGGGCAATTTAAATTGATTAAAAAAAATAATTCAGAAACATATAATAATAGGTTACAAGAAATAAGAACTCGAATCAGTACATATTAATGACGCTATACGTGAAGTCGTAACAGTATATAAGGTTCTCTTTTCATGAATATTTGAAACGAAAAAACTTGGGTTAAGTTTGTGTTGTCCTCAATTTAAGATTTTTTTTTACATATGGGAGGTTTGATACAAAAACTGTAAGGAGACCTGATACATGTATCAAGACTCCCTTGTAGTACAGATATGTGTTTTCCTGTAATAGCTCTTTAACTTTTTAGATAGGATGCCTTTTCGATGGATGAAAAAAACTGATAAGAGTTTCTGTGTCCCCAGATAGAATGAAAAGAGCAGTAAAAGAAGTTGTTGAAGGAAAACTGCAAGCTACGTGCTACTGCTAATAAATATAATGTGGACAAAATGGCCCTCCGAAGATATGCAATGAAATATAAAAAACGTGTGGACGAAACAACATTTACGCCTAATTTTAAGTCTTCACAACCGTTTACTGACCCGGAAGAACATAGTTTGGTAGACTATTTACTAATAGCTTCCAAAATGAATTATGGGTTAACAACAACAGAGTCTCGCAAATTAGCATATCAGTACGGTATAGCAAATGAGAAAAACTTCCAGAAAATTGGAATAAAAATGAAGTAGCCTCTCGTGATTGGCTGCGAGGTTTCATGACACGAAATAACCAATTGTCCTTAAGAACACCTGAGCCCACCAGTCTTAGTCGAGCAACTGTCTTCAATCGGCATACGGTGCAAGATTTTTTTGCACTGTTGCGTGGAGGGTTAGAGCATGAGAACTTTGGGCCTGAATCAATATATAATTGCGACGAGACTGGGGTACAGACTGCCCATAAACCAAGTCGGGTAACAGAGCAAGATTATATGACGGCGGGAGCTCCTCCAGGTGCAAAAGCCACTACTCATCCAAGTGGATGGATGACGGTCGAAAACTTTGAAGTTTATTTGTTACACTATCAAATTTGTTAAATGCACTAAAGAAAACAATGTGCTGTCAATTCTAGATAACCACAGCAGTCACATTTCTCCAAAAGGACTAAATATTTGCAAGAACAATGGTATAATCCTTACAATACCACCACATACAAACCATCAGCTTTAACCCTTAAACGTCTCCACATACGGACCGTTTAAAACATATTTTATCTACTCTAGTGGGATAAGTAACTCATTACGTCACTCATTTAACACTATTTCCTTTAGATAATAAAGCTAATTACATCACTGAGTTATCTAATGGCTTCATTATCTAACCGAGTGGTGTAATGGCTTCATTGCCTAACTTAAATAGTGTCAAATTAATGACATAATGACATTTGCCTACTAAAATATTTTTGAAAATGACAGATCTGACATTTATCTTAATGCACTTTTCTCAATTTTAGGCAGTCGTAGATAAAATTTTGTACAATACATGTGTGATAATGAATCATTAATATACTTGTGTGCTTACATAACTCGTGCTAGGCACTCGTTTATAACTTACACACGTGTATATTAATGATGCTCTTATCCCATTTGCATAGTAAATAACTATTAATCAAGTGTGTGATAATTACATGATAAACAACCCTCGGCAACTGATATAATTAAAAAGTATAGCTGATCTTGTAGGCGATGCTGATCAAAGGGCCGCTAAACATAATAAAGGGATTTTCAAAAACAGGAATCCCCCCAAGTTTTTTCGGAATCTAATTATCTTTGCTCAAGCGTAACTGATCCTGAACCTTTAAACCCACATGAACATCTTCGAAACCGAACCTTTAAACCCACATGAACATCTTCGCACACCAAAACCTTTAAACCCACATAATCATCTTCGCACACCAGAACCTTTTCAGAATCCTGACAATTCAAATATTTTAAAGCCTACAAATTTATTGGAACAAACAGTTCAACCTGGTCCATCGGGTGTCCCATCTAAATCGCATATATCCCCAGATGATATTAGACCTTTACGTAAAGCTCCACCCAGGAAAACCCTAGGTGGCAGAAAAGCTATGAAAACTAACTAAAATATTGACGGACACTCCTAATGTCGAGGAACGCCAAATGAACCGGCAATCGATGGAAAAAGCAGTTAAAAGAGACCTAAACAGTGAAAAAATTAAAAGAAAACTAGACAGAATAAAAACCAAGAGCCTGATGAAACCGATTCTGATAGTATTTCATTGGTAACATGAGGTTCGAATGAACTAACTTACGAGTATATTGAAGATCAAATAATAATAATGTATTTGATCACAAGGCTGTTATACAAAAAGAGATATGGTACGTCACACAGTTATGACAATGGATTATAACATACACAAGTTTTACGAAATTTCAGTCTTACATATGTAACAATTCCTTGAAACAATAAGGTACTAAAGCACAAAGGTGTTTTCTTAGTTTACTCTTAAAGCTAATGAATGATGTACTTACGTAATATAATAAAACTTTTGTAATAGGTTGTGTTAAGTGTTGCATGAAAATTTTGCCCCTTGGCTTGTATTTGCGTGTTGTGCGGTTGAGAACTTTCTGGAGCGTGCCTCCCCTCTTCACTTTTCGTACGGCTGTCGAAGGAACAGCAAGTTTACAAGGTCCGCTCTGCGATAATTGTTAGTTTTCAATGTTCGTGTGCGAGTTTATTGTCAATAAACTACATACTTTTATTTTCAAAGAGTGTTTAATTTAATGAACCAAATCAAATAAAATCCATACAGTCAATTAAAGTAGAGTTCGCAACCAGAAGTTTCCAGCATAAGGGAAAACTGGGAAGCTCAATAAACATGCTCATTCGAACCGGATTAGCAGCCCAAATTGGTCATACAAGCCAGGAAAACTGATCCGCCATCAGCAAGGCAAGTACAAGAAGCAGTTTCAATCGTTTCCTGTGTTAAATTCATTCCTAACGAATGGAAGGAAGAGAGCATATGCGGTGCATTCAAGCGTGGGAGCGAGAAGCCCAAACCCCAATTTTTCCCGCCAAGCAGCTGTTCATTCCAAAGCTGCACCGCGCGCCGGCGTGTCGACTGAAGTTCAAACCACAGTAACAAGAAAGGAGGCACATACACCAATATCAATGTAAGTCCTTTTTGTAGTTTCCTTTTTGCATTTTCCTATGATAAGGTTGTTTTTTTTTCATCTGTGTCTGCATGTGCATAAATTTATCTGTGTATTATTGTATAAACAAATGGTTTATGAGTCATATAATAGTTATTTAACCAACAAGTGTGTAAATAAAGGCGCTTAATAATCGAAACTGTTTAAAGCACGAACGAGCGATAGCGAGTGAGTGCCTTTAATAGTTGAGATTATTAATAACCCATTAACAAACGAGTTGATTACAAAATTTTTTCGTTGACCACAAAATCTTTTTTTGTGGTGAAAAATTTGATTAATACAACTAACCTCCATGCAAAATATCATCAAAACGTCAAAATCACAAAACAGTTAATTAATGAAAAAAAGTGTATTAATCAAAAATAGTGTATTAATGGCATCTATTAATCCATCATTTTTTAGGTAAAATCACAAAAACAGTTAATTAATGAAAAAGAGTGTATTAATCAAAAATAGTGTATTAATGGCATCTATGAATCCATCCTTTTTTAGGAAAAATAATTCATTAATATTGAAATTAACAAGTGGTCAAGGAAAAACATTTTTAATTGCGTAAGGTGCCAAGTTGTTTCGTTTGTTCGTGATTACGATTATTTCCTACATTTTTCAAATTGCAGTCGAATTATTTACAGTAATAATTTCGCGTCGTAGCGCTAATTAGGGAATTCAAGATTTTCCTTAAGCAGGGCCGTTTCTAGTTGCAACCGTGGGTTGACACATAACGTTGTTTATTCCATATGTTCACGTGGCTCAGTGTAGCCATTTGCGTTGTAGCTTTAATAACAGAATTCCGTGCCAGTGGCGTACGAAAATTTGTTTTATCCGTTCAATTATCTATTTTAATTTCAATAATTATTGAATCCGCTTGTAAGAGCACGAGGCTCTATCAAAGGCAAAGTTACACGTTTCGCAAATTACGTGCAATCCTTGCCAATAATTCATGACGAAAATCAAGTTTTATCTAGCAGTCAAATTATTCAATTGCAGAAAAGATTTAATGATACATCCACGTTGTTATCAGAATATTATGAGGTTCATGAACAAATTTTAGAAACCAGTAAGGATGCAGAACCTGAAATGCAGCATCAAGTCGAATTTGTAGACTCTTATTATTTTGCAATCTCACAAGCTAAATATGTGATTAATGAATACGACAAACAGTCTGATGTTGCACTACATCGTTCTTGTCTCCTACCGGTAGCGTGAGATCAGCGCATTCACACTGTAGCTCGCATTGCAATACTCGAGCTCCGCCTTCCTACCATCTCAATTCCTAAATATTCAGGAAATGTTTCAGATTGGTTGGAATTTCGTGAGATTTTTATTAGTTTAATTCATGAGAATCAAAAGCTGACTGATATTCAAAAGCTGAATTACTTAAAGGCTAGTTTGCAGGGTGATGCAAGCCAAATTATAAAAAGTTTAGAGTTTACTGCGAGTAATTATACTCTAGCTTGGGATGCATTGTGTAATCGTTACAATGATCCAAAAATTCTGGTTCATAACCACCTTAGGCTATTTTCGAACTTGCATCGTGCTGTAAGGAATCTGCAACTAAATTACGTACGATTAGCGATATGTTGTTCAAATATTTTACAGCAATCAAATCATTAGCTACCGAAAGCGAGCTTCTTGTTGTTGTTTTTATTTATGTCGTTTCTAATAAACTGGACCCCACTACATTCCGTGAATGGGAGGTCCTTAGAAACCGGTCAAGATCTGACCTGCCTAACCTTGACGAGTTCAAGGAATTTGTACAAAATACAGCAAATGTTTAGGAACCAAAACATATTTTAACTTTTAAAATTAAAAATGCATACATTTAGTAAGCTGGCTGTTATATGCGGAAATTACAACAAAGCAGTCAGCGTTTCTTGTCAGCATTGGTAGAATGACCCGGTGAATAAACTGCAATTATGCAAACTTGCTATCTGTTTGTTACGAAATTGCACACGCAAGTGCATATGCGACCTCACCTGGGGCAAATAAACTGAACCTTGTAATTTACGTCTTAAGTTTATGTATATAAATAGAAACTCTTCTAGTCAATAAACAATACAGTTTTAACATCTGTCTGTATTCACCGAACCTCTGCAACAACGGAACTAAGTCTATTAAATCATCTCATGTGAGACTGCACGAGACCGTTGGTTTGCAACCCTTTTTAATTCCTGCACCCCTAAGACGTATCCTGTAATTGTCCAAATTAAAATCATACAGTCCACTATAACCTCCACCGTGAACAGCAAATCTTCTAGAAACTCTAGAAGTGAAAAATATTAAGCTTGTACCCGAAAAGTCTTCCAAGGTACATTTGAAATTATTTGTGTCAGCTAGCTCTTCGTGTCCATTTTCTAAAGGATCTCATCCCTTGTATAAATGCGATAAGTTTGTCAAGCTGTCTTCTCTTGACAAAAATTCAAAGGCAAAGGAGCTCCGTGTATGCTTTAATTGCCTAACTCAGCGTCACCCTTCGAGCCGCTGTAGCTCCAAATAAACGTGTAGAAAGTGCAAATCAAGGCACAAACCCCTTCTCCATGAAGATAAACCTCAAAATGCTTGTTCTAGTCAACCAGGATCTGCGGTATCAGCAGCAACCCCTGTTGAAGTAAATCAATCGATTTCTGCATTCTGTTCGAATGCTTTGCAGGTACTCTTACCTACGGCTACCGCTAAACTCATCGCTGAGATGATGGTACGCCTCACGTTGTGCGAATCCTGCTGGATTCTGGTTCCCAATCGAACTTCATACGTTCAGATTTGCGTAAAAGGTTGAAGCTTCCAATTCGCGAATTCAACGATACTGTTTCTGGCTGAAATAAAGCCACTTCTCAAATCAAGGCTAGTTGTGATATCAAGCTGCAAGCCCCTCACACCTCATACAGTATTGGCCTATCCTGTCTTGTTCTCGATGAGGTCACAGGTACAACCCCTAGTTTTCGCGTCTAGCGAAACAGTCTCAAGGTTCCTGATAACATCAAGTTATCACATCTGCCCTATGACCAACCGGGCACTATCGACATTCTGATTGGTTCTCCCATTTTCTGGCAGCTCCATTGTATTGTACAAATTGGTCTAGGCCCAAATCTTCCTCCAAAAAAACTCGTTTTGGATGGATTGTTTCTGGCCCTACAGATCCCCCCTCTGCGTACCCTGTACAGTGCAATCTTAGCACTATCGAGGATGCTTCTGACCCCATTGTTAGGTTTTAGCAACTCAAACTTTACCTAGAGGAAAAGGTCCGCACAAATGAAGAGAACGCCTGTGAGGCACATTTCGTGCAAAATACTCAACTAGAAGCGAATGGTCGATTCGCTGTTTCTATCCCTCTCAAGAAACCTGTAGAAGTATTGGGTGATTCATTTCAAATAGCTCAGAAAAGATTATTATCATTGGAGAAGCGGTTACAAGCGAACCCTGACTTGTCGAATCGCTATTCGAATTTCGTGAATGAATATTCTGAATTAGGTCATACGTCCGTTTCAAACCCTAATTTGAACGAGCAATCCTATTATCTACCCCACCACGGAGTCTTAAAAGAGGAAAGCCTGACAACTAAACTCCGAGTTGTGTTCAATGGTTCCCAAGACTTATTTTCCATTCTTGTTCGCTTTCGCAAGCATTTGTTCGCTGTATCAGCCGACATCGAGAAGATGTATCGTCAGGTTCTGGTGAATTCTAACCATAGGCCCCTTCAGAGAATCCTGTGGCGATCCTCTCCAACTGAACCTCTTCTGTCATACGACCTGAACACAGTTGCTTATGGTACCGCTTCAGGGTCTTTTCTTGCCATTCGATGTTTAACCCAATTGGGCATCGAATGTGCAGCTTCAAATCCCGAAATCTCTAGAATGATAAAGGAGGACTTCTACGTCAACGACCTCTGACAGGCGCCAACGCTCCTGAGAAAACGCGTATTCTCTGTATAAACTTGAATCAGATTCTTAATTCAGGCTGCTTCAAACTTAGAAAGTGGATTTCTAATGCTCCACAAGTTCTCGAGGGAATCCCAGATTCCGATTTGCATCCGGGTGTTCTTGATTTCAGTGAATATGAGCAATCTTGGTTTGAGTTGGTCCTTTAAAAGCGATCATCTGATGTTCAATATTTCAAGTTCTACCAGTAGTAAGGCTACCAAGCATACCATCTTGTGTGAAATATCACTGATATTTGACCCACTGGGTCTGCTAAGTCGCTGCACCATGTGTGCCAAGGTTCTTTAGCAACAACTTTGGATGGAAAAGTTGATTTGGGATGACCCCGTTCGCAACGCCATCCAAGAAAAATGGTTTACATATCGCAGTGATCTTCTCATGCTCAATGACATGGCAATTCCTCGTTACGTCCTCTGTCGAAGCGTGGTTGAGATAGAGCTCCATGGTTTATACGACGCATCTAACAATGGTTACGGTGCGTCCATATACCTACGTTCCAAGAATCAGGAAGAGGAAGTATAAGTCCACCTTCTCTGTTCCAAGGCCAAGCTAGCTCCTTTAAGGCCTTTGACAATTCCGGAGCTCGAGCTCTGCGAGCTGTTCCTGTAAGTAAACTTCCCGTGCAAGTCATAAAAGCACTTGATTTGTCCATATCTAGAATCGGTTTGTGGACAGATTCTACAATAGTACTGGGATGGTTGAAAACCAGCCCAAATTTTCTTAAAACTTTTGTGTGCAACAGAGTTGCTGATGTTCAACACCTCGAACTGGTCGCTGACCTTTCCACTGAAACCTTAATGGCCTTTCGCCGGTTTGTAGCTCGTCGAGGCAAACCGCTTATGTCTACTCAGACGCTAATTCCGAATTAATCGAATTAGGCTATTTTCTTGCGGAACAAACCGTTTCCATTTCCAAATCGGTCGCGAACGAGAGTAGCTTGGCATTTTATGCCCGCGCACAGTCCCCACTTTGGCGGATCGTGGGAGGCCGGAATTAAATCCTCCAAACGTCACATACGGCGCTAGTCTAAATTCCGCTAAATTTAGCACTTTGCTAGCACAGGTGGAAGCGACCTTAAACTCCCGACCCCCGTTTCCTTTATCCGCTGATCCAAACGACCTTCAACCTTTGACTCCTGCTCATTTTCTGATCGGACGTCCTTTGGTGTCACTGCCGGATCCCAACGTTACTGAGATAGCCGAGTTTCAACTGTCTAGATACTAAAGGATACAACAGCTTCACCAGAATGTGTGGAAAATATTGAGTAAGGAGTACATCTCAGAACTCCAACAGCGCCCCAAATGGCGCACACACCAGTCGGACCTCCAACCTGGTTCCATAGTCCTCATCAAGGAGGACAATCTCCCCCCTCTGAAGTGGAGGCTAGGTCGGGTCACCGATCTGCACCGTGGCTTTGACGGCGTTACTCGTGTTGCGTCAGTGAAAACTGTGTCAGGGATCGTAAAGCGATCCTTCGCCAAATTGTGCCCGCTACCTAGTGTTGTGAACTAGCACGTTAGCGTCCGGTGCAGTGTTTCGTAAAGCCTTTTGGCTTCCCATTGTTCGGGTTTTCTTGTATTACTTTAAGAGCTGTTTCTTTATGCATTTTATTTATGTTTTAATGCATGTTACATGTCTTATACTACACTAGTTGTTTCATGTTAAATTTGTACTGCTAATTTGCGGGCGGTATGTTAAGTGTTGCATGAAAATTTTGCCGCTTCGCTTGTATTTGCGTATTGTGCGCTTCTGAACTTTCTGGAGCGTGCCTCCCCTCTTCACACGTACGGCTGTCGAAGGCACAGCAAGTTTACAAAGTCCGCTCTGCGAAACGTTAATTGTTAGTTGTTCAATGTTCGTGTGCTAGTTTATTGTCAATAAACTACATACTTTGCTTTTCAAATAAAATCCATATAGTCCATTAAAGTAGAGTTCGCAACCACAAGTTTCCAGCATAAGGGAAAACTGGGAAGCTCAATAAACAGGTTGTATAATTTAACTCCTACATAGTATGGTGACTTTTCATAGAGTGCAGTGTTGTGCTGCAGGCACCAGAGCCAGTGTATACAGTGTGTCCAAGATAAGGAGGGCCAGTATGGGGATCTCGGTAATGGTAAGAGATACAAATTTGGTTAAATGGGAAGAAAGTTGCGCAATTAAAGGACTAAAAAAATGACGTCTAGAAATCCTTGATATGATTTTTCGTTTTTGAATTATCTCAAAAAAACCGAATTTTTGGATTTTATTTTTTATTTTTTTTCTGGCGTTAATATTAAAGTTAGAGCGAAACTGATTAAACTTCTTTATAGCAACTTTTAGTGGACTTAATTATTACGTTATCAATTTTTTTATCCGACGTTTCGTCTTCGAGAAACCATTATCAACTTTATTTTTTTAAATACGGTCCTGGTTTGTTGATGCCAAATTTGCAAAGCCCTTGTTACTCTAAATTCAACAATGTACCACATATTATGGTTTAATTACGTTTCGAGCTTTTTTCTGATCATCATCAGAAATTTTTATAGATACGGACCCGCATTTCTCATAATTTTTTACATGCCGTTAAAATATTAAAATGCACATCATATCATCATTCTGATACATTAATTTAATAAGCAACCAATAACTATTAACAATAAACAACAAATAAATGAACAAAAGATAGGCAGAAAGAATGAGAAAACGAGCCTTGAAACAATGTAATATGTATTTAACGTTTTGAAATAGAAGAATGGTTCTTGAAGCCTTTCAAAGTATAACGCCAGTATTGCTGAATAATGTTTTAGATTCAACAGTTAGATGTTATTTATGCATAGAGAATGATGGCAACCTTTTTGAATACCTTCTGTAAATTTAATACCTATTAAATGGTTTCGATGTTCGTTTTGTTATTCTTTCTGTCTATCTTTTGTTCATTTCTTTTTTGTTTATTGTTAATAGTTATTGGTTGCTTATTAGATTAATGTATTAGAATTATGACATTATGATGTGCATTTTAATATTTTAACGGTATGTAAAAAGGCCTAACTTACTGTATGAACTTATTTTTACAAAATTATGAGAAATGCAGGTCCGTATCTAAAAAATTTTCTGATGATGATCAGAAAAAAGCTCGAAACGTAATTAAACCATAATATGTGGTACATTGTTGAATTTAGAGTAACAAGGGCTTTGCAAATTTGACATAAAAAAACCAGGACCGTATTTAAAAAAATAAAGTTGATGATGGTTTCTCGAAGACGAAACGTCGGATAAAAAAAATTGATAACATAATCATTAAGTCCACTAAAAGTTGCTATAAAGAAGTTTAATCAGTTTCGCTCTAACTTTAATATTAACGCCAGAAAAAAATAAAAAATAAAATCCAAAAATTCGGTTTTTTGAGATAATTCAAAAACGAAAAATCATATCAAGAATTTCTAAACGTCATTTTTTTAGTCCTTTAATTGCGCAACTTTCTTTCCATTTAACCAAATTTGTATCCCTTACCATTACCGAGATCCCCATACTGGCCCTCCTTATCTTGGACACACTGTATAGGAGAGCACCGCCATTCTTTGATCAGTGAAAGTGCCGCCATGTTTACTCCCATATTACAGAGTGATCAGCAATAACTGGTTGAGTTATGTCTAAAATTTTACTTGAAATTGGCAAGGTTGTAAGTCTATATGTCAAATTCGAGCATAGCAGGTTATGTTTTGCATCAGTCTGTGTCAAATAACAAACAACACCTAACCTGCTAACCTCGAATTTGACATCGACTTACAGTCTTGCTAATTGTAAGTAAAACTTCGGATTGCCAACAGATGTCACGTTGACGGAATTGTGCCTCAAAGTTACGCATATGTCAGAGAATTAAACATGGCGGACGTGCCGGTACTCTCCTATACGTATATACTGACTCTGGCATATACCGTAATTATTCCCCATCTCGGGTGGGATACAGATTCGTGTAGTTATTCTTTAAAAACTGGTCAATATGAGATATAACATATTTTAGGATATTGTACGGGTAAATTCCACAAAACGTTAAAATTCCATGTTTTACAAAAATAGGTCTACACGAGTCCCGTGGTCCTAAGCCAAAAATCAGCCTAATAAGATTTTTTTATGTATAAATACTCTTTTGGCTTCGAATCCTCGACCCCAAAGCTTTACGCCAAATGACATGAGAATATGCTAATCCATAATACACTTTAATTAATGTATTTCTGTTTACTGGTTCCAACTGCATTAGAGCAAAGAAAGCCTTGGATAGTTTTTTACATATGCCTAATTCGTTTTAATAAACAATTGTCAAAATGTCAAACCTAGTTATTGCATAAATCAATGTTGGTATCTCTGAGTGTCAGCCCAATTTTGTCCGTTTGACGCATGTCTTGTATAAACATAAAAGCATACAATTAAAATTGGCGAAGAATTTAAATTAAAAAAAATGGCTTCACGTAAAAGAGGTACAGGGAGTCGCTTCTTCAACGTGAAGATATGGCAGCAGTTCGATATTGCAAAGAATTGGAGACGGAAAACCACCGATGTCGATTAAAGAAATTTGCGAAAAAGTTGCTCATATTTTTGATGTAACAGTTTACCTATTTTTTTAAATCCTATTTCATAATCCTTTTCCCTATAGATTCACCCAACAGTTGCTTCTAAAATTATGAAACATTTTAAAATGAATCGATGTGTTATCACCACAGAAAAAAGGACGCGCAAAAATTCATTACAAAACAGATCCAGCATTTCATTATATCAAAGAAAAATTGGCTCGGAGAATATACATGTATCACGAAAAAGGTGAACATTTCACAATAGATGACCTGCATAAATACGCCAAAGAGGAATGTGAACATTTTTGCGGCAGAATAAAGTTATATACAATATTAAAATCAATGGGATACCGGTATGGAAAATAAAATAACAGAGTAGTTTTGATTGAACAACCACATATAATTTTGAAACGAATTATTTTATAAGAAAATATTTACAATATCTACAACCTGATGTTTTTTTGGATGAAACTTGGATTTATTAAAATGGTAGCCAGGTGCGCCACTGGATTAATCCTTAAGATCCTAAAGGTATTCCAAAACAGGAAAAAGGAGAAGGCCAAAGAATTACCATTCTTCATGTCGGAAGGTCTGCAAGGTTTTTACCAGATTGTGACTTGTTACTTGGTTCCGAAATAGAGCACATGCATTACCATAAAAATATAAATAGTGACGTTTTTACAAGATGGATACGTAATCAACTAATACCAGCATTAAATTTACTGGATAAACCTGCAATAATAGTGATGGATAACGCCCCATGTCATTCGGAATAGCTGACTAAACATGCAGTCTCTTCTATAAAAAAAAGGTGATATGATAACGTTGTTACATCAGAACAATATACCGTACCCTCCTGAAGCCACAAAAAAAGTATTGTATGACCTAATTCGCACCAAGAAGCCAAGATATTATGCAAAAACATCTGATTGATGATTTAGTTCATAAAAATGAGCATCAGATGCTTCGCTTACCATCTTACAATTGTTAATATAATCCCAGGCTTGGAGTTTTCTAAGAAATTATTATATAAAATTATATACAGTGTGTCCGCGGATTGAGTTCACATAAGGTGTAAATGACAAAATATTTTCGAGTTCGATGTTAATATTCTAGGAATCGCTCCTGCTTGTTCTCAAACCAAGATTTTGAGAAAATCAATCAAATTAATTAATATACAAGGTGTTTTTAGAATCGATTTAAAAAAATGGCCAACAGTAAACTACCTTTATTAGAAGAGATAACAAAAAAAAGTATTAAGAAAAGTTGTTTAGAATTAATAATAATGGCAGACTCAATTTTCACACAAATCAGCCTACTTTCATTTTTTTAATATTTTTTGTTTGATATCAACATACTTTTTATCGTGGCTGTAGGAGGCACTCTAACAGGTCCATGAACTAAGATGTTAAAAAGATAATGGAGTGCTTCCTACAGCTACGATAAAAGGTATGTTAGTATAAAAACTCCAAAATTTAATAAAATTAAAGTACGCCGATTTGTCTGAAAATCGAGAGTCTGCCATTACTCTCAATTCTAAACAACTTTTCTTAATTCTTTTTTTTTGTTATCTCTATAACTTTGGATTCTAACCTAAAGTGGGAAAACCATATTCAGCTTCTAATTAAGAAACTAAGAAGCTTTAACTACGTGTTTAGACAATTGAGGGAATTCCTACCAGTGCGAATTTTAAAACAAGTGTACAATGCTTTAGTGGAATCGCTCTTGTCATATGGCATAATAGGATGGGGAGTGTATTAAAAACATCTCTGAAGCCTTTAGAAATTCTGCAAAGCGAATCTTAAAGATTATTTTTCGAAAAAATGCACGTTATCGTTCCGATGACTTGTATTATGAAACACAAATATTTGATGTTCGTCAGTTGTTTTGTAAAGTTGTTTTACAAAACGTTTTTAAAAATAAAAATATTGTTAACAAATATATCCAAGATCACACATACTGCACACGAAGTAAAGAGCATAATATTGCGAATATCCCACTAGTTAACAAATCTGCTGGTCAAAGAAGCTATGAGTTCTTGGCAATTAAAATTTATAATGCTGTACCTCAAGATATAAAAAGCATAACTTCATACAGATCATACAACCAAAGGGTAAAAGTTTGGTTGCTATCGTGTCCTAGACCATATGTGCACCAATTATTTGACTAAGTAAAGTCTTTTACCACGTACTATGATTATTTTTTGTTTTTCTTTGAGCCTGGCTTTTTGCTTTATGATTATTTTTTGTTTCTTGATTTATACCTGGGTATTTTCATTCCTTTCTAGTGTATTTTGTTTTATGTAGATATGCTTGTATTGACATAATCTTTCTGTTTATTTTCTTCTTATTTGTATATTTTGCACAGGATAACTACTATATTGTTTTTGTGGGCCACGTGCAAGTTTCCCTGGAAACTTAAGTGGGAGTATTCGGATTTATTTATTTTTTATTTGTTAATTTACTATTCTTATGTGCATACATTAATTTTAAATAAATCATTATTATTATTATTATTATTATTATTCTAATAAAGGTAGTTTACTCTTGGCTATTTTTTAAAAATCGATCCTAAAAACACCCTGTATATTAATTAACTTGATTGATTTTCTCAATATCTTAGTTTGAGAAAGAGCAGGAGCGATTCCTACAATATTAACGTCTAACTCGAAAATGTTTTTCCATTACACTTTATGTGAACTCAATCCGCGGACACACTGTATATATACCATCATGTAGGTACTGAATCGAAAACTGAAAGTCTAAAAATTTGATTGGAAGCCATTACTCATTTTACGCCTGAAATGTAGTCCAATAGTATCAAACACTGTGAGCAACTTATAAAACAGGATTGGACAAAATTAATGGGAAATGTATCAATTGATGACATACCGCCGTTTATAAAACAGCAGATTCAGATTCAGAATCAGGTGTAGAAGATAATCACGAGAATCTGTAATATGATAGTTTTCACTTTCAAGTTGTTTATTTTTTTCATTTTTCCATTATTAGACTAGTTTTTGCTTCCAATCTTTCAATCCACATTTTATTAACCCGTTCACATTTCCCGATTTAAGGATTTCAAGTACATATTCCGTACAAACCTTCATTTCTTGTTGCTAAGCTTGAAGACGCAACTCACTTTTCAGCATCGTAACATTAGTTTTGATGCGCAAGGTCGTAACAGATAGACAATATTTATCATTTTCTGTAGGTACCTAACTCTAAATTACTAGTTATTATTGAATGTTACTAGTGAAGCGGGCATGTACAGATACACCATAACCTGACTTTCAGTTCCTTGTAATCCCGCCAACAGCCTGTTTCGTGTGTTTTCGAGTTTGTGGGTTGTACAAAAATTGTGTATTTCTCCACCGTGAACTCCACTGAAAAGAATTTGCATGAACCACGCCAAAGTTAGTTCTTGAACGTAATGTATACTTTTATTTTGTTATTTTCTGATACACACTGCAAAAGAGTAGTTTGTTATCATAAATAAAAAATTGATTAATATTTAGTTATAGAAATGGTAGCGCCAGAAAGCCGTGATTGTGTAAATTTGAGACCTGAAGATGTGCCCGATGCTGTCTTGTATGGCAATAGAAGTCTCGAAGACTATTCCAATTTGGAACTACAAAGGTGGTCTAAAGAAGTGTGGTAATAAGGCAGAGCTAGTACAAAGATATGTCGAATTGCTGAAATGCGTTGTGTTTTAATAATTCTGTTACAAATTTTACAGTGATCTTTTGTTTCAATGCCGGTCCTGATAACGCAATTTTTCTGGGAGTTGATGCTGCAAAATGGTACGATGCAAAGAGAAATTCGATGCTCCATGCTGGTGATTCTAGTACATCATCAGGAACAGCATTAATTTCTTTGAAATGGAAAAATTCCATCCAGAGAATTCAAAAAATTTTTCAACAAAGGCCACATATACACATATTATATTTATTATTGGAATCAGTTTGAAAGTGAAGATTACACTACCTAATGCCAACAGAAGCACTACAGAAATGCCGTTTAGAAGAGATGGCCAATATGTCAGTAGTGATTATATTCATGATGTATACGATGCTAAGGATAACAAGTAGGTACTATTATTTAAAAGTAAAATGTTTTTCGTCGTTTCGAAAAACGTATTGTGTATACTGTTAGCTTTAAACGAAATGTCTGGAGCAGTAGTCAGTGGTGAATGCGAGTGTAAGCAGTCTGCACTGGGTAAATGCAGTCATGTAGCGCCTTATTACTTTTCTTTCGAAGTTTACTGAAGAAAATTGTGACAACGTTCTAGCGTGTAATAACAAACTTCGACAATGGAGTTTAGGAGCTAAATGCAAAAACCCAGAACCTGTTGCCTCTAAGTACTATCCCACAACAAGATTCCAACCTATACAAAAGGCCCTGTTTGATCTTAGACCAGCAAGTTAAATGAGGGATGTCAATCGGAATAATTTCATTTGTGATCTCCAAAACGGAACAAATGCTACAATGTTTGACACTACACTCAAATTAAAGTATGAAGATTTTCAATTAGATGAAACGGATGTGAAAAGAATCATAGAAAAGGTTCATTTTCATGGTAAATATTAAATTAAAAGAATCCGACATAATAATTACATTGCTTGCTTGCTTGACGCCGAAGCGAACCCGTGAGCCGAATTGGCTGATTTAGGTGTCAATCGACTCAGGGCGACGCAAGTAAGCCAGTAGTAGAGTTTTTAAATTTTTATAAGTGACTTTTTTTCGGAGTAGTATTGATTAAGCAAATCAGTTGCGAGCATTTTCTAAAATGCCAAAAAGGAAGACCATCAATAAAAAGGTGAGTGGCATTCATCAAGTCATCTTAGGAGTGATATTCATTAACTCCATCTGGTGGTGGCAATCAGTAAGGCCATTCGGAGTAGTATTGGTTAAGCAAATCAGTTGCGAGCATTTCCTAAAATGCCTAAAAGGAAGACCTTCATCGATAAAAAGGTGATTTCTAAGAAAAAGGCAAGAGCCAATGAACAAATGAGCAACATGAGGCAAGGCTTGCTACTCAACGTGAAACTGATAACAGACGGAGAGCCAATTAAACAAATGAGCAACATGAGGCAAGGCTTGCTGCTCAACGTGAAAACTGATAACAGACGGAGAGCCAATGAAACAAATGAGCAACATGAGGCAAGGCTTGCTGCTCAACTTGAAATTGACAACCGGCGTAGACGTCCTACTGAAATGAAACGAGTTGCACTAGCATCACTTCATGAAAGAGATATAGCTGAGCATTACTGTGGCTCAATGAATGATATATGCAATTTCTTCAATTCAGTAAACTTTATAAGTGAAAGGCCAAGCTGATGGAAATTCAGTTCATGTTGTCATAAAGGCAAAGTTCGCTTACCAGAATTGCACAAGTATCCCGACATCTTGAAAAACTTAATGTGTGATCTGAGTCCACACTCAAGAAACTTTAAGGAACACATACGTTCCTATAATAGTGCTCTGGCTTTCGCCTCCATGGGAGCGCAAATAGAACACGTAGCAGGGCGTGGACCGTATTGCTACAAAATTGATGGCCAATTTACCATCGCACGTCAGCCTTACATCCAGGTGATGACGAAACTAGAAAATTCGCTCAAATGTATATACTGGATGCAGCTCAAGCACTTGAACAAAAAATGAGTATGACTGAAAATGTAGGATGTCTCAGTCCTTTAATGGATGAACTTGCGAAGTTGCTTTGCGCGATTAATCCTTATGCAGCTGCCTTAGATGATGCGAGACTTTGAGCGAGAAGAAATTCAAAGGGCTGCAATGAAGATAGGCGCTGCAAATGAAGATAGGCATGTAAAGGAAATAAATATGTGGATCCACCAGGATAAAAAAAAATGACAAAAGAAGGTACAATGCACCTGTTTCGAATGAAGCAGCCATTGTATTCGGAAGCGAAGATGGTGAACCACCATATGATCGTGACATTTGCGTTCATCCCAAAAATGAACGAATGCACCAAATTTCTTTCTTGAGTCCCAACTGTGACCCAATGACTTACCCAATTATTTTCCCTCAGGGCGATAAAGGCTGGAAAATTGGAAGCAAACTGGTTGTCGCAAAAAAACGTGTGTTCAACCCAATACTAAGTGCAGGAAAACTATTTCAGCAATACGTAGTCGACTCCTATTGTAAAATTGAGGCTAATCGACTTAACTTTCATAAACAAAATCAAGCCAAATTGAGAAAGATTTATACTCTGGCGTCATGGATCATGTTCTTAATAGATCCGAAACCGAAAGCAGTAAAGCAGGAACAATTTGCATTTTGCCTTCAAGTTTCCAACGTAGCCCACGTGTATGTCATTGAATTTCAAAAGAGAGGATTACCTCATTGTCATATGCTCTTCGTTTTGGCGAGTGAGGATAAACCAAGAAATACTGATCTAATCGATAAAATCGTCTGTGCTGAAATTCCAGATCCAGTGACCAATATTCGACTTCATGAAATAATTAAAAACAATATGGTTCATGGCCCTTGTGGCGCAGTGAATCCTAAAAAGTCCCTGCATGACTGAGAAATATGAATGCAGCAAGGATTATCCTAAGGACTTCTCACCTGAAACTAAGGATAATGTAAATGGTTGCCCGGCTTACAGGCGACGAAATGACGGAGACAGATTAAAGTCGGTAAATACACCGTCGATAACAGATGGATAGTACCATATAATACGTACTGATCATTAAAATTTAACGCGCATATTACTGTTGAGATTTGCTCTAGCATTAAAAGTGTAAAAAATATCTATTTAAATACGTTTATAAAGGACATGATTGTGCCAATATTAAATTTCAGGCCGAAGGTGGGCTACATTAAACTGGGATGAACCAGCCATGTTTCTTGACAGCCGATATATAATTGCACCCGAAGGAATGTGGAGAATTCTAGAGAATAAAATGCATGAACAATCTCTCTTACCGGACCAACAAACAGTTGTTTTTGATGAAGGTCAGGAGTTAGATGCGATGGTTAATACTGAAAACAGACACACCACTTTGACTGGGTGGTTTGAGTTAAACAAGACAGATGACGAGGCGCACCAATATTTGTACCAAGATATTCCTAATCATTATGTTTTTGGTACGACTAAACATTCAAACATTTGGAGCAAAAGGCAAAGGGGGCATGAAAATGTCATAAGCCGAATGTACGTAGTGAGCCCATTCGATGTGGAAAGATATCATTTACGACTGTTGCTACCCCATGTGAAAGGAGCCAAGTCATTTGACGACCTAAAAACTGTAAACGGTGTATTGTATACATCTTTTCGAGAATCTGCTCAGAAAATAAATTTACTTAAGGACGATACTGAGTGGGACAGCTGTTTGGCTGAAGCAGCACTCATTACGTCACCCTCTCAATTAAGAGAGCTTTTTGGCATTATCTGTGCATTAAATAATCCCTCCAAGCCCGTAGACTTATGATTGAAGACTTTCTCTTGACACATGCTACCGATGTCAGTGAAAACATGGATCTTTTCTAGATTCAAGAAATCTTACTTCTATATGGAAAGAAATGTAATGAACTAGGTTACCAGAACCTATTAGCGTAGGCTCATTCGAGCCAGAAACAGGCGTGGTGGAAGAATGGAGATTGGGTGATACCGCAAAGGCTCTTCTAAATCCTGAACAATTGGATGCATTTAATAAAATAATGCATGCAATCGAAAATCCTGAAAATAGGAAGAGTTGCTTTTTCGTAGACGGTCCTGGCGGCAGTGGGAAATCGTTTACTTATAATGCTCTTCTCCAAACAATAAAAGGTCTGGGGCTACAAACTAAACCTGTCGCAATGACGGGAATTGCTGCAGAATTGTTAATTGAAGGCAGAACCGTCCATTCAACGTCTGGAGCACCTTTGAGATTAACAGACACGTCGGTGTCAAACATTACGGCCAGATCCTATAAAGGAAAGGCCTTAAAGGAAGCCAAATTAATCGTTTGGGATTAATGCACTATGGCTTTGAAGCATATGTTAAGTTTGGTTGACAAGGTTCTTCGAGACCTAATAACCTTCCTAACGTTCCATTTGGAGGAAAAGTTATGGTCTTAGGTGGCCACTTTTCCCAAACATTGCCTGTCACAAGACGAGGAAATAGAGCTGCAATCGTAAGCTCTTGCTTAAAACGAAGTCCATTGTGGCATTATTTCACGCACTTGAAGTTGCACAGAAATATGCGGACAGATCCAGACCAACACAAATTCTCCGAATGGAGTCTAAAAGTTGGAAATGGCGACTTACTAAATAATGACAATTTTGGCGACGATGTAGTTGAAATTCCAGCTGATATTGTTGTGGATGGAGACATAATCGACGCCGTACTCGGAAAAGAAATTAAATTGAGTCAGGCTGACCAATTCAGTCAGGCAGCCATATTATGTCCAAAAAATAAGGACACACTTGCCCTAAATGAAGCAGTGTTGAAAAGACTAGAAGGGGAAGAGAGAGTCTACTTCAGCGTTGACGAAATTAAAGTCACAAGTGACGGACACGAGATGAACTATCCGGTAGAATTTTTAAATTCATTAACATCGTCTGGTATGCCGGTAAACATGCTGGGGAACAGGTCTTCATACCTAGGATTGGACTAGACACTATGGATGATAGTGACCTACCTTTCGATATGCACAGACGTCAATTCCCAATGAGATTGGCTTATGCAATTACTATAAAGCACATTGGAAATGATTGGAATTTTCCTTCCAGAACCAGTTTTCTCTCATGGCCAGCTTTATGTTGCCTTATCGAGAGGAAAGTCGTACACAAAAATTAAGGTAAAAGTGCTTCCTGCTACTAACCAAGGCAAACTAATACCTGGTTCAGATAAAGTATTTACCAGAAATGTTGTGTACAAAGAAGTTCTCGATGAACTTCCCCAACATGAATATTACGAAGTTGACGGTATTGATTGAGACGATACCAATTTAGATAATGATATCGAAACTGATCATACTTTTCCACAAGATTTCGAAATATATGAAACAGATTGGGAAAATTTTGATTTTGATACAGTTGATCCTGAAGCGGCTCAAGATGCTGAAATTATGTCCATTGAGTCATATATTGCGCAGCCATCTACAAGTAAGGCAAGGTTCGTTTGAAAATTTGTTCCCTTACAAAAAAACATAATGCGGTGCGATGAAGGGACCAGTTCATGTCTAGGCAGCCGCGTTTAAACAGGGAGCCCTTCAAATTCTTCAAAAAGAGTTAGAACTTTAAAGATTTTTTTTTGGCAATCACTAGGTGGATTATTATATATTAGATGTCACGCGCCCAATTGGGGTGCAGAACGCTAGTCATAGAAATAAAGTGCCCAAATATATTAGAAAATGTGGATCCTTGTGACTTTTCACGTGTTTTGACACCAAAACAGAAGGGCTCATTTTATTTAGAAGGAGAAAATGGTGAAATAAAGTTAAAGGCGAACCATCCCTACCTTTACCAAGTAGTACGTCAATGCTGATTTTTAACGTTTCATAATGTGACTTTGTTGTGTGGTCTAAAGTAAATATGTTGGTGTTTAAAGTAAGGCTCGAAAATGTGGAACCACATATTATTGAAAATGTGCTTGCATTTGTAGTGAAGCCATAAATCGCAATAACTCGTTGTCAACAGTTAGCGTAAGAATTCCAAAGAAAGGAAACTCGCCCATAAAATTAAACAGACCTATTCGCTCTGCACTTGTAGTAATATAAAAAGCTAATCCGCACATTTAATTTTATGTCTGTAATCCGTTGCGTTAAATAAAGAATATTAAAAGTGGTGGAGTTATTCGTGTGTGTAATTTCTAACAAACACCGTAACCAACCCACTTTATTGGTGACCCCTGATAACGAATATCAGCAGTGTTTTCGCCGGGTAAACCCACCTTATTGGTGACCCCGGACTAAGAACATCGTAAAATAAACAAATCAGTCCTCAGTGTTATGTACCTCGAATTCATCCTAAATTGGTGATTCTCGACTACGAACTACGCAAAAACAGCATAAATTAGACGATTAAAAACTCGCGTTCGCGACCGGGTAATCGGTAAACAGTGAATTAAAATTAAGTGAAGTCCGCTACGACATTTCACGATGGAAACAGAAGGCAACATATCTGTCACTACCAACAGCGAATCAACAACCAGTTCAGTCGACAGGACTAACATCAGAGTACCTCCATTTTGGCCAACAAAACCTGCACTGTGGTTCGTACAACTAGAAGGACAGTTTGCCCTCAACAACATTACGCGAGATACCACCAAATATTATTACGTAAGTGCTAATCTAGACAATAAATACGCGCAAGAAGTCGAAGACATTCTCACCAACCCGCCACGTCAAGACATGTACGAGACGCTCAAACAGGCTCTAATTAAGCGCCTATCCACTTCTCGCGAGCAGAAGATAAAACAACTTCTAGAGCACGAGGAAATAGGCGATCGCACACCGTCCCAATTTTTGAGGCATCTCACGAATTTAGCAGACGGCGAGGTACCAGAGAACTTCATACGCACATTATGGATCGGGCGACTTCCAGATAGCATGCAAGCTATCCTGATGACGCAATCAAGCAGCAACCTCCAAGCCGTGTCCACTTTGGCAGACAAAATTGCCGAAATCACCCCCAGGACGTTCCAGGTGGCATCCACTGCTTCTCGCGGCGACGACGAAAAAATCAATCAACTGTGCAAGCAAATTGCTGAATTATCCCAGCAAGTAGCACGGATGAGCCGGGAAAAACAGCCGCGAAGCAACAGCACACAACGGTACCGTTCCAGGTCGCAATCTTCGTCGCGAATCTGTTGGTACCACCGCCGATTTAAAGACAATGCAACGAAATGCACTCAGCCGTGCCACTACCAAAAAAACGATCAGGGGAGTTCGTAAACGCGGCACATGACTCCTTGTCTAATAATCGCCGCCTATTTCTAACGGATATGTCAACTAAATGGCTTTTTCTTATTGACACAGGGGCGGATTTGTGTGTATTGCCGAGAACATTTATAAAAGGACCGCGTGCGCGTACCGAGTACGAACTTAGCGCGGTAAACAACTCGGTAATTAGTACATATGGACATATAGTGTTAAATTTAGATTTTAAGCTGAGGCGAACATTTTCGTGGAAATTTGTCGTCGCAGACATCGACAAGCCGATAATTGGCGCAGACTTTCTCAGCCACTTCGGTTTACTTGTTGATATTAGAAACAAGCGCCTAATAGACAATGTAACCCAGCTGAAAGCAATCGGTGTAGTGCGGGAGTGTGTATCGCCACAAATAAAAACAATTTCCGGCGACTCGGCTTTCCATAAGCTTCTAGCGAAGTTCCCGGACATCGCGCGTCCGTCAGTTCTGCCTAAGAAAATAAAACATGCCACTACACATCGAATAATTACGTCAGCTGGACCTCCTGTCACGTGCAGGCCTAGAAGACTCCCACCGGATAGGTTACATGCAGCTAAGAAAGAGTTCCAGTTTATGCTCGATCAAGGAATAGCTCGCCCATCCAAAAGTAATTGGTCTGCAGCCCTTCATCTAGCGCCCAAGAAAGACAATGGATGGCGTCCTTGCGGAGATTATAGAGCGCTAAACGCGAGAACTCTGGCTGATTGCTATCCTGTGCCACACATCGAGGATTTCGCGCACAATCTTTTTGGTTGCAAGATCTTCTCAACAATCGATCTGGTAAGAGCCTTCAACCAAATCCCAGTCCACAGCGACGATATCTGCAAGACAGCAATTACAACTCCATTCGGAATGTACGAATTTCCATTTATGAGTTTTGGTTTAAAGAATGCTGCCCAGACGTTCCAGCGTTTTATAGATGAGGTTACCAGAGGACTCGACTTTTGCTACGCATTCATTGACGACCTACTGGTAGCTTCCACATCAGAGGAACAGCACCTGGAGCACCTCAGCCAACTTTTCAGCAGGCTCAGCGAGTATGGAGTACTGATCAACTCGGCAAAATGCAACCTTGGCAAGCCCAGCGTCAACTTCCTTGGGTACTCCATTTCACAAGAAGGAATTAAACCCCCAGAAGACCGCATCGAGGCTATAAAGCAAGTGCCCAAGCCCAAGACAATTAAAGAGCTGCGCCGTTTCTTAGGAATGCTGAACTTCTACAGAAGGTTCCTTCCTAACGCAGCAGAAGTCTTGGCTCCGATGAATAAACACCTGCAAGGACCCAAAGTAAAGCCAAAAACGGAAATCCAATGGAACCCAGAGTCGGAAGAAGCTTTCTCACGCTCCAAAACAATACTAGCAAACGCTACCCTCCTGGCACATCCAGCACCTGCAGCTCCAACATCAGTAATGGTTGATGCATCTGATGTCGCCATGGGAGCTGTGCTACAACAGCATGTGGACGGAGCATGGCAGCCCTTAGCGTTTTTCTCCAAAAAGCTAAACGCTGCCCAGAAGAAATACAGCGCCTACGATCGGGAGCTACTGGCAGCTTATTCGGCTGTGAAGCGCTTCCGCTACTTTGTAGAAGGCCGAAAGTTCACGCTCTACACCGACCACAAGCCATTAATATACGCGTTTCAACAAAAGCCAGAACGCGCCTCGCCCAGACAATTCCGTCACCTGGACTTTATTGGACAGTTCACGACGGATATTCGTCATGTCGCTGGAAGCGACAACATTCCCGCGGATACATTATCACGTGTGTCTGTTGCAGGTTGTTCAGCAGCTTTTCCAGGCAGCCCAATTAACTACAAAGCGCTGGAAAAAGCGCAAGAATCGGATGCCGAGCTGAAGACATTCCTACACCCTGAGGCCGTGCTAGACTTGAAGAAGATCTACTTCCCAGATCAGGATGCGGACGTCTACTGCGATTCGACTACGGGGACACTACGCCCTTTTGTCACGAAGCAGTTCCGACGCCCGGTGTTCGACGCCCTCCACAACCTCTCTCACCCCGGAATTCGAGCCACGACGCAGCTCGTCTCCTCCAGGTTTGTATGGCCTTCCATACGCAAGGACTGCAGCCTTTGGAGCAAGACGTGCATCCCATGTCAGCGCTCGAAGATCACCAGGCACGTAGCAGCACCAGTGGGAAACTTCTCCACGCCCTCCTCCAGGTTTGAGCACGTGCATCTCGACCTTGTTGGGCCACTTCCTTCATCGCTAGGCAATACGTACTGCCTGACATGCATCGATCGCTACTCCCGATGGCCTGAGGCCATACCAATCCCTGACATCACGGCTGAAACGGTGGCCAGAGCCTTCTTCAGTAGCTGGATAGCTAGATTTGGAGTGCCTCTGCGGATCACAACGGACCGCGGCCGGCAGTTCACCTCCAATCTGTTCAAGGAATTAGCCAACCTTTTGGGATCGCAGCACATGCACACGACAGCATACCATCCGGCAGCTAACGGCATGATAGAAAGATTTCACCGGCAGCTAAAAGCCGCAATTGAGTGCCACACAGACACCAAATGGACAGAGCACCTGCCAGCAGTTCTCTTGGGCATTCGCACAGCCATCAAGGAAGACCTCAACGCTACCTCAGCCGAGATGGTCTACGGCGAAAACATTCGACTACCAGGGGAATTTTTTACTGCTACGAAAGACGTACATGCAGCCGATTTCGTAAACCAGCTCAGAGAGCATTTTGACAAGGTACGCCCGACTGCAGCTCAGCATCATGGCCAGCGCAAAGCATTCGTCTTCAAGGATCTCGCGACTTCCACACATGTGTTCGTCAGAAACGATGCGACGCGCAAGCCCCTGCAAGCTGTTTACAATGGACCATTCCGTGTGATTTCCAGAGCAGCAAAAACCTTCAGCGTCGAAATCCGCGGCAAGCCAGTGACGACCACGATAGATAGGCTCAAACCCGCCTATCTTGCAGCTGAGCCAGAGCAGGAGCAAGCTGCAAGCAGCACCGCGGCGCACAAAGACGCCGATACAAACAAGCAGACGACAACCACCAGAAGTGGACGGCGAGTACATTTCCCGGATTACTTCCGGGCAGCATAATCTCGTGGCTTAACCACTGGTAAGGGGGTCATGTAGTGAAGCCATAAATCGCAATAACTCGTTGTCAACAGTTAGCGTAAGAATTCCAAAGAAAGGAAACTCGCCCATAAAATTAAACAGTGCGTGCAATAAAAATTCTTGAAGTGCGAGCAGTTAGCTTAAGTGCCATTTGAAAACTTTCGAGCTAAAGGGGTAAAAACGACTAATGTCAAAAAGTGATTTGTACGACGGAATACAAAAGAGAGAAACTCTGTAAACGTCCACGAGTTCCTGCAAACAAAAGCGAAAAGGAATGCTCAAATCTGACGAACACTTTCCTAAATAAGAAGCGAAAGTGGACGAACAATACGGCAGTAAAACTGCAGCTTCAAAAATCGAAAGTGAATGTCCAGTGGGTGCATCATAAAACTCCAACCCTTGTGCGCGCTAGTGAAAGTGTGTCGACCCTTTTGCCCAATAGATACAATACCATTGTTGTCACTAGAATAGAAAATCCTTTTTGTATATTGTGTAAATTATGTAACATGGGTATATAAACCAGAGCGATGGGGTTGAACAGATCATTGCGTACTAGGTCTTAGCCCAACAACCACTCTGGTCGTCTGGCACATGTTGGGTCAGATTCCCACATGTTTAATATTAATCTCATACATACTGAAGCATTCATTTTGGGATGTTTCAGGAGCTAAGTGTCAGATCCACAAACGTTCACATGTATGCTGATTAAAAAGACCTATTCGATCCACACTTGTAATAGCATAGTAGCAAATCCGTAACCAGTTAATTTATGTCTGTAATCCGTTGCGTAAATAAAGAATATTAAAAGTGGTGGAGTTATTCGTGTGTGTAATTTCTAACAAACACCTTAACGCATCCACTTTAGATTTAAACATTTACAGCAACGCCATTATGAGTCTACAATAAAAGATAAAAATAGATGGTTTATGTATATTTGACATTTACGGGTACGGCGCACACTATTCGACAAACAAATGTGATTTCCCTGAAAAAGATTATATATTTAAAAAAAAGATCTTTTGAGGCAGTCTTTCATTTTACAACTAAGATATGCTAAAAGTTATTTTTCTACATACTTTCTTATTAGCTTTAATACTATACCTCATAAGCATTAAAATCACATGAAATATTGAGACAGATACAAAAGATTTACCAACTCAACTTGTAATGATATCAATTTGTTTTCTTAAATAACCTTCTGTATATATTTTTGTAGTTTTTAATAGTGTATTGTATGCCTTTCTTGAAAAGGTGTTACGATTTTTCAAACCAATTGTTGTTAAACTCTAAACAGTTGAAATAAAAATGAGTTGCAATCATTTGAATATTTATGATTCGAGTATGTGCAACTATTCTTTGTCTAGAAGACAATACATACAATTTCAACGCCTTTTTTAAAATACGGAATATATATATTGCAATGAACGTAATTTAAGCTAACATAAATTAAGATAGGTATTAATATAATTCAAGCATTGCAAATATTATGTTAAAAATATCCCATAAATGTCATAATTTTGAATTTAAAACTGTAAACAAATATCATTAGCCTTGAAATAATTTGAATCTGTAACTGTAAAATAGTGTTAGCCTTGACTAAAGAAAAACTGTGATCATAGCAAGCTTTGAAAGAAAATAGGAATGAAGAACAATTTAGAGAGGGGGGCAGAAACCAAGCTGGTGTTTGTGTTTTGGCTTCCCACAAAAATAAAAGTAAAAGTTATAATAAATACCAATTTTTACAATTACGAAGTGTTTTCCCATTAGTGCGGTGTTGGCGGATAGGCAACAGAGGTTTTGCATTAATTTCCAGCGCCTCTGCAGATGATGAAAAGTGTTGAGCTGTACATCTAGTTTTGGTGGTTTTTTGTTCGTGATCCAAATACGAAGTGGAACCTTGAAGCCCAAGGTAAGCAGCAAGGCAGCAACCAGCGTGAATCACAGCGGAGTCTTAGCTATAAGCACGGGAACTGAGATTGGAGCCAGGAGCAGTGATCAGACGACGAGTCATCGGGAGACTTGCAAGACAAGCTATCCGATAATAGGGGGGGGGGGGGCAGTCATCGAGGGAGTTGCTGGTGGCCCGATAAAGGCCTAAACATCCGTCGCAAGAGCAGGAAATTGAGGCCAGACGCACGTTTTTCTAAAAAATCCAGTGAATTTTTTGGTGGCGTGTTTTGTTTAGACAACGTCATGACGAACTTAAAAAGACATAGCCAAAACCTGGCGAGAATACTGCATCAAACTGTACCACGCCGCGCCACAGCCCGCCCCAGGGGACCAGATACAAGATCTCGAACCAGCGATCCTCAAAGAGGAAGTGGAACGCCCGGTAAAGAAGCTGCGCAATCAGAAAGCAGTAGGGTCCGATAGAATCACCGCTGAAGTGCTGAAGAACACGGGTAAACTGGGAGTCGATGTCCTTCACAGCCTATGCGAGAAGATCTAGACGTCCGGCGAATGGCCCAAGAAGTGGTGCCACTCCATCTTCACGCCGATGCTTAAGAAGGGCTCTCCACTTGACTACGAAAACTATAGAACAATCTCTCTCATCTCCCACGGCAGCAAAGCCATGCTTACGGTACTAAATGAGAGGCTGAAGACCTTCCTCCTTCCACAGATACCGGACGAGCAAACGGGGTTCGTTCCAGACAAAGAAACTCGCGAACAGATCCTGAACGTTCGACAGCTCGTTGAGAAGGCCAGATAATTCAACGTCAGGGTGTTGATGTGCTTCATGTGCTTCGTTGACTGTAAGAAAGCCTTCGACAAGGTAAAATGGTTGAAGCTTTGGAACATTCTCATTCATGGTACACTTGATCCGACTGTACACTTCGGGCACGGCGGCGGTGCGAGTTAGCGATGCTCTCTCAGATGACTTCTCAATCTCCGCTGGAGTGAGACAAGGGTGCATCTTATCCCCTCTCCTCTTCAACGTTTACAGCGAATACATTATTAAAGAGGTCCTCGAATACTGGAGTGGCGGCATCGCAGTTGGTGGTAAGAAAATCAACCATTTAAGTTACGCTGATGATATCCTGAAAATAGCGAAAGACGAGCATGAACTAGAAACTGTCATGCGGAAACTGGAGGTGCAGAGCAGGGTGTACGGACTTGAAATTAATAACACGAAGACCAAAGTGATGATCGTAGACCGCCCCAACAACAATAACACAGATACCGTGAGAGTCGCTGGCAATGAGGTCGTCAGTCGCTTCGAATACCTAGGATCTGTCATCACCAACACCGGCGAGTGCGAGCCTGAAATACGCAGGCGCATCGCGATGGCGAGGAATTCGACAACAAAACTCACTCGGATATGGAAAGACACCTCCGTCACCGCCAAGACAAAACTGAGATTGATCTGAACTCGTATTTTCCCCATCGCAAACAGAAACTTGGACGGTGAAGATGGCAGACCGCCGTACGATCGACGCTCTGGAAATGTGGTGCTATAGAAAGATGCTGCGAATACCGTGGACAGCACGCCCCACCAACGTTTAGATCCTGAGACAACTCGGCGTAGAAACGAAACTGTCGACCTCTGTGAACCAACAGTTTCTCAAGTACTTCTGACATATTGCCAGGAGACCAGAGGCAATGGAAAAACTTATTATTGAGGGAAACGTCGGCGGCCGAAGGACGTTCACCATCCCGATGGGTGGATCAACTGAAGAATCTGTCCGGGGAGAGCTTACAGGGGGCATCCCATCACGCCCAGAACAGGAAATACTCGAGGCAAGCCATCAACAAACTTGCAACATGAAGTCACTACACCCTTACGTAGGGTTAGACCAGAAGAGAGTTTTGTTTTAGTGGCGTTGTTTACTTACGTTATGTCACTATAAGTTGACTTTGAGAATATTATTTCCCATAATTTCTAAATTCCATTCGTTAAATGGACAGCATAGAAATGATTGCATTTAAGAAAATCATAACAATTTATGTAAAGGGCGGTATATTAGCAAATAAGTTTACAGATTTCAAATAATAAATTGGCAGGATGTAACAACCCAACCCATGAGAGAGAGTGATTAATATTTTAACAATAATTTAATAAATACAACACAATAGCACAGCCGTCAATATCATCACAATATTACATGGTCCGGCGTTTCTTGCATCCTTGCTTCCACCTATGCCTGTCTTGCCATTCGCCTTGCCGTAAATCTCTACTATCTATAACCTGTCTGATCCCATAGTTCCAGAATACTCTGGATCTTCCTATTCTTCCTGCGAGGCCATCTTTCCCCATCCATCCTATTCATATCCGTACCAGTTCAATCATTCTATTTTTAATTTCCTCATTTTCGTCAATCGTTAACCCACAACCACATCTCCAGAATTCCATCTCCATCGCTTTTAACTTCTTTCTGTTTCTCTCATTTATTTCCCACACCTCCGCACTATAAATCGCAATACTTCCCACTATCGTTTTGTATAGTTTTCTTTTAACATTTTTGCTGGTATTCTTGCTTCCTATTACTGGATGTAACTGTTGAATTGCTAATTTTCCTTTCCCTATCCTGTGTTTAATTTCATCGTCACCTCCACCTTTACTCGATATTAAGACGTCCGAATACTTATAGCTTTGACGCACTTTACCCCAGTTTCATCCTCCAACTCGACCAATTCCTCCTACAACCATATATTTAGTCTTCTTAAAGTTGATTTGTAGGCCCCACTTCCTATACTCCTCGTCAAGTTTCCTCGTCGTCGGCAAATATGACCTGGTCGCCAGCAAAAGGCAAGGAGAAAAACATTCTTTGAGGACTTCATTGAAGTAGATTTTGAATGGTATGTGAGCTATACACTTATACAGCATCCTTGTCGTAGTCCCTTGCTGACTTCAAATTCGGAATTTAAAACCTTTCCAACCTTTGCAGAGCTGGTATTCTGTGGATAAAGGTACTTTTCAGCTTGTATGTATGTGTGTTTTATGTTTTGCTTATTCATTGCTTGCCAAAGCTTTGAGAGTGGAACGCTATCGTAGGTTTTATGCAAGTCAATATGCACAAGATGAGTTTCAAGTTTATGTGCTAGCCGTTTGTCTGTCAATTGTCTTATGCTAAAAATGTTATCTACATTAGATCTACCAGCTCGAAAACCACTTTTCTCTCTAGTTCTTGGATGTCCTTTTCTAGTCTATTTTTTAAGATCTTTCCAAAAATTCGAACAATTGAGCTTAAGACAGTTATCTCTCGATAATTTGTGCAGTCGTCTTTATTGCCTTTTTTGAACACATGGTGATAATTTTCTTCCTCGGTTGGTATATCATTCCAGAACAAACAACGATTGTAAAGTTTTACAAGTAGCTCGAATAAAATGGTTGGCGCAGCGTTGATAAATTCCGTACTAACCCCTCCAAGTCGTCCAGGCGAATTTCTGTTTTTGAGTCTATTAGCTATATTTATAATGTCGTCTAATATTATCTCTTCCATACTGTCTTCGCTGAGATTTAAATCAGTATAATTATCTTTGAATTCTATTCTATTTTCCATGTTTCGTTTATAAACTGTACTTTTTAACTTCCCTGCTTCGTCTTGAGTAATGTTGTTGGTCTTCAGTGACATGAGTTGTTAACTATTTTTCGTATGCTCTCTTTTTCTTGCTCACTTTCTTTGCTACGTCATCATTCCACCAATACTCTTTTTCCCTTCTTTGGTTTGCTTCCTTTGTACCAAGACTCTGAACGGCGGATTCGTGTATTGCCTTAACTATAGATTCATACAACGCTTCTGATGTGGTTACGTCTAATTCATTCGTTTTTTAACTAATCTAAGTCTGTATAAAAATAGGAGTGATGGGTCTTGAAGCAGATCGAGTTGATACCTGGGAAGGAGAGTTTTCTTATCAATTTCATTCTCGTTTTGTTTTCCTGGCTGTAACTTACAAAATGGAAAATACATCTTAACCCTAAGTAGGTAGTGATCAGAGCCACATTCTGCTCCTCTGTATACTCGGATTTCTTCCACTTTGATTATGTTATTTTGTCTTCCTATCATGTAATCGATTATGGATTCTTGTTGGTTGTACCCAGGTGAACTTGTGTATTTCCTTGTGTTTGAAGAATCCATTCCACATTTTCAGGTTATACTGCTCACAGAGTTCCATAAGTCTTAAGCGTTATTAGGAACTGCTTCCTCCCTTAAGTTACCTACTATACTACTCTTTTGTTGCCTGTCTACTCTTCTATTAAAATCGCCCATCAAAAATAGCTCCTTCCGATTACTCATTCTATCCATAATTGTTATCAAGTTATTATTAATAATAATAATGTATATAGAGAGGTATTTTTCAGACTATTTATCGAACAAAGGTTAACAGGATCTTCTTTCCCCGCTAATTTTCCAAGCCCGTTCCGTTGACAGTGGAAATCTCGTTAATCCATTCATGCGCGTCACTAATTAGATGACGAGGCAATTTGCACTAGTGCAAATTATCGATAATTTACACTGGTGCAAAATGATCGTATAATTGGGATCTAATTGGATGAATCTCAGATTTGATTGGCTTAAAGTGTGCGAGGGAAAGTCACAGAAGTCTGTCTACTCCACGTCTGTTGACCTATCAGTGGGAGAGTAGGCGGCTATAATGACCATAGCATAGCCCTTGATCTTCATTTCAACTTGTAGGAGATGCTCGTTTATACAGTCTCATTTCTTTATGCTAGATTTTAGTTTCCTGTTTATTGAAATCTATTCCTTTTCCTTTCTTAATAGTTTCTGACAGGACAACTATGTCTAACATTGATCATTCACATTCTTTGAACACTTCAGATTGTTTTTTAGCAAGACCTTGTACATTCCACGTTCTATAATTCATATACCGTTTGCGCAAGCAATGTCGTCTCCATTTATTTCCGTCACATTTCCGAGGCTTCGGCTTAGGGTTTTTGGCGGTTTTTGTTTAAAGGACGGAATATTGTTTGTTTAAATCCAAAAAAAGAGACAAAATTATTTTCATATTTAATTCAAACGATAGCTTGATCCTACATTTTTGTAGAAACCTATAAATCACTATTTTGTGCAATACACTTTTCTAAGACGTACATTTAAAAAAATAGAAGCAAGAAAATGCAGGTTGATTAATGTTAGCATTCGCATAATATATATTTTTACTACCTCGGCATTCTTGAAAGATGTCCAAATGATGCGATTTCAAAGTTTAATTGAATATACATACAGTGTCTTCAGTATCTTCTTTCATATACAGTATGTTACTGTCAATGCCAAACATAGGAAAATTGCATTGCATTTCATTTCACATTTTCAAGGATTGGTACTCCTACAGTTAGGTACTTAACAGTGGTACCAATAGAAAGGGCAGGTTATTCAAGAATATTATGCTGTTAAAGTGAATTACTTAAGTTAATGTTTTATTAATTCTTATGTTTCTATACTCGGCTTTGAACGTTGATCCTATGTATACGTAGATGTGTACTTTAAGTTGCAATATATGAATTTATAACTGACTGAGGTAATGAAGAATACTAGGCTGCGTTAAAATACCTCTTCTTATAAGACTTACGACAGCAGTTTAAACTGGGAATAATTTAAATAAGCGCCAAAATAATTTTTGAGCGCCAACATTTTGTGACAATTTTAATTATTAGCCACAAAATAATACTTCAGCACCAAAAATAATAAATGCGTAGCCGAGCGAACGCAAAAATTGCAAATTACAAATTTGAGATAATTGATTGCTTTTAACGTTTCTCATTTAGAAATCATTATGAACTACATTCATAAGCGATCAGTTAGAACTTACTCTTAGTTGCTAAGAAGTAAAACCTACTTTTAATCCTAGGAACTAAAAGTGTTACATAGCAACATACTCTTTTTGTGTCAGTAAGAGAAATGTCAACTTCAGTGACAGATTTTGGTAGTAAAAGTAATTACTTTTAAGACAGTTGCGTAATAGTATATTACTCTACAAGTTGAGAAAAGTGATGTTTTTCTGAACAAGTATGGCGTGTTTGAGTACGGCCGTTTAAGTACTCGCTAACGCTCGTGCTTAAACACGCCATACTTGTTCAGAAAAACCTCTTTTCTAACGTGTTGAGTAGGTATACTGTTTTATCGCATTTTATAAGGAATGTAAAATATTAAATTTTTACATACAAGTGACACTAACTGTCAAAACATAACCAAAATGAGCATAACTCATTCCTATGTATAGTCATATTTATACCCATTCGGAGTCACGTGATAATCTAGTAACTTTACGTACGTCGATTCTTAAAAATGCAATTTTAGGGTAATAAATGACATTTCGTTTTGTAGGTTAATGACATCTGCCAATTTCTAAAACAAGGTTGCTACGGTTTTTTTTTCTCTTCTATGAAATTAAACTGACTTTACAGATTAAAGAAAACTTAATGTGTCGTAAAATGTAAATATAATAAAAATATGTCGGCTGCTACATTAAAAACCTGCTACGTATGCAAATTTTAAGTCAAATTGTCAATTTTTGTTCATGCATATTCTGTTATAGAACCTATATCTTGATATTCTTCAACCAAGCGTTTCTTTGGGCTTTCCATGGTTACAAATTCTTTAGCTACATACATTTCATATATAGAGTCCTGGCGAAGTTCTTGACTGCTTCGTCGACTTCCGTTTTTGCATTCTCCACTTTCTAGCTCATATTTTCCGTAAATAATGTGTCACTCTACCCCGTCTTTCTTTAATTTATAAATTGTGCTCTCTGAGACATTTAATGCAAGAGAAGCACGGCGAACAACGTTGGAGGGTTAAACTGTTGGTTTACCATTTTTAAGGGTTTGCGGAAAGTTCGTTCCCCACATTTTGTTCCCCAGATTTCGTACCCCACATTTCGTTCCCAGGATATTTCGTCTCCCCACATCTCGTAGCCGGAAACTTCGTTACCGACCGAGCTCAATTTGTCCCCTAGATTACAGGGTGTTGAAAAACGAGTGCAGCGATCGGAATGCAGTTAGAAAAATGATATTTTAATTAATTTATTTATTATAATAACCTTATAAGAACTATATACAGTATGACCCCGGCTTGAGTTTACAAGAGGAAATAATATTTTATTTTTAGTTTTACATAAAAATGTTATAGGAATTATAATTCCTGCTTGGTTTGTAGAGAATTTTAAGAAAAATTTCAGTTTTTCAAAAACAAGTCGGCTTTGACAGTTAAGCAAAAACTATTTTCTTTTCAGGTAAACTACCCTTTTTGTTCATGATACGGCAAGATATTACTAAGAAAAGTTGTCTAGAATGAGAAATTATGGCCCTATACAAAATATCTGGACAATACTTAGATTAAACCGTCATTTTTAATAAATACAATTTATTTTGTTCTTATAAGTTTATTATAATAAATTAATTAATTAAAATATCTTCCATTTTTTAACTGTATTCCCATCGCTGCACCCGTTTTTCAACACCCTGTAATCTAGGGAACAAATTCAGCGCGGTCGGGAACGAAGTTTGCGAGTACGAGATGTGGGGAGACGAAATATCCCGGGAATGAAATGTGGGGTACGAAATGTGGGGAACGAAATGTGGGGAACGAAATGTGGGGAACGAACTTTCCGTATCCCATTTTTAATATTGTCGTACTCTTCATCAAAAAATAAACTCACAACATTCAAAATTAATTGTTGTGACAGTTCGTTATACCGCATGTCCGATGGTTTCTTTGTATTTTCAGTCGTCTGATCAACTAATTGAGGTTTAATTTAGGTTTCATTACACTTATCTCAATAACTTACACTAAAAATATAATCTGACAGATTAGAAACGTCAAATTTTAAAATTAATTTTTTAATCGACATGCCTTTTTTCGAATTTCATCTATTTTACTAAAGATGAACAGTGACAGACAAAAGTCACGTGACTCCGAATGGGTATAATTTTGACTATTCAACACTATAACATATAAGCCAATCACATTGCAGACATTTGCTTTTTTCAACCAATAACAGCAGTATATCACTGAATATTGGGCACCATGCAAAATATTCACAAAACAATGTACGTACTCAAAAAATAAATAGCCTTGTTGCGAAGTATCGCTTAGCAACGATGTTCTGTCCTTAGTGATATCGCTAGGTTACGTATAACAGTAAACCCCAACAACCTGTGTGGCTTGTTTTAAAAATTTTAAAATGCTGTGTTTTGGAAGTATTCCGCTGAATTTAATTGAGAATGAATAATTATATTAATTGTTGGATTATTTTTCAATAAAGTTAATCGTTATGTATTAATATTGTTAAATAGTCGTTCCAAATACCACTCGAAGTGGATATATTTTTTAAAAATATATCCACTGCTTGTGGTATTACCCTCGACTATACTAAAGCCATAGATATATTACTAAAGCACAATAAGCAGCTCCAGGTGATGTTATGTGTTTGGCAGTATTGAAGTGTGTTGTTGGTGACAATGTAAGTCTATGTCAAATTTGAAGTTAGCAGGTTAGGTTTTACGTCAATCTATGTCAAAACTCACGCAAAACCTAACCTACTAACCTCAAATTTGACATAGACTTACAGTGTCACCAACATCACACTTCAGTATTGCTAAATGTAAAACGAATCGCCGTTGCTAGGGATAAAAGTGTTGCCAATGATAAAAGTACCACATTTATTATCGATTTTGAATGAAGAAATGTAATACATTTCCAAATGAAATGCGATAAAAAATAATTAAATATGACTACAAATCATCAATATAAATTTATTTCATCTATGACATGTGATCCAAACGATAACTAGTGAAGAAAAGATCATTTTAAGCAAAAAAGTTGAGATAAACATATCTCCGATCTGTCTTTTTCTGAGCTATAGCAATTTTAAACTTTTTATTAGAAAAACAAAAATCTGGTGTGATACACGCACACAACTTCCTTTTACAGTGATCTTATAACTAGCTAAAAATTTGATTTTTAATTTTTAAGCGTTTGTCAAAAATTTTAAAAAATTACAAATTCTACAAAAACGATACAAAATAGAGCGTTAGTTCAAGAGACAGATTTTCTCTAAAATTTTAAGCTGAATTCAAAAATGTAATAATATACCGGGTGTTTTATTTAAAATAGGAGTTAATAAAAAAATAAGAAAAAAGCAAAAGAAACCTCTTAAAAATGTAATAAAAATGTAAAGTCTGAAAAAAATTGTTAGAACCGTTTTTGAAAAAAATTAAAAAACACCATACTTCCGGTTATGCCGGGTTATGCGATTTTCTTCAAAAACTTGCTGTCGCATCTACGTAGATAGTACACAAAACTTATATATGAAGTTTCAACGCCATACCTCTTTTCGTTTTTGAGATATTCTATTCACAGACACACAGACAGACAGACAGACCAATGAACAAATATATGTTTTTTTGGGTTCAGGGACTCTAAAACGTGAAGATCTGAGAAAATTCAATTTCGAATTTTTGGGGTGAATGCAATATGTACTGCCTTTATCGTAAAAAGAAGTAAAAATTACTCTCAACTATTTTTTGGATTTTTCACGTTGCCTAAAAAACAAGCTACGAATAGTCACAAAAAGTACTTAGTTAAAAAATCTGCAGTTTGACAGATACAATAACAAGGTGCTAGTAGCAGTAGTACAGTAATAGACAGTAAATGAAAGGATTTAGTTTGGTAGAGAAGGCAGATGTGACGTTTGTGTATGGTTAGTGTAATGGTAACAGTCGAAGTGTCCGTCCATATCTCCACAGATTTGATTGTTAATATCTGACGGCATTATGAAATTGTATTAAGACTTATTCTTTGATTACAAATAACTTTATCTTACGTTTTCCTCTGAAAGTCAAAATTAAAGATACTCTCTTTAGTTATTTCTAAACACTCCGTATATCAAATTTCAAATGTTTGTGGGACTGGGGTTTTTACAAGGGCAAAAACGTTTATAAAGAATGAAATACATACAGGGGCGGTCAAAAAGGACTGATTATTTTATTTTCTAAATAAAAAATTAAATGGTACAGCAATCGCTATGTGTCTTATATTATTTTAAAGAGTAAGCTTTGGAGATGCGTATAAAACAATTGCAGAATTTTTTTAAGGTAAGCAAAATGGACACATGGCCAGTGCCACAACGTGTTTTTTTTGTTACAATTATTCAAGTGCAACGTTTGTGTCGAAGAGAATTTATTGTTCGCAATGCTCTAAATTTTTTTCTTTGGGGCTACCTAAAAAGTAAAGTTTATATTGCAAAACCAAGAACAAAAGATGAACTTAAAATAAGCATTTGTTGAAAACGACGGAGGCCACTTATGGCATACAATATTTGATAAATAAATCTCCTGTTCTTACACTTCAACAAACCGTTTTCTTTAAATTTGTAACTTATGACTAGAGAGCTGATTTTTAAGCATTAAGCTTATCCTGAATATTTAAAGCAGGAAAATAATTTCTAAAAATGTTTACGAATTGCAGAAAATTGAAGTATTTGACATACTTTTTAATGTTTTTTTTTGCTTTTTTCCCTTGTTATGTATATTTCGGATTATTGTGCTTATAAGTACTTATTTTTAGGTTTTCAGTTTTTTGCATTTATTTTCCGCGTAATAGTTTTACATATAATCAAATATTTCAATCTGGTTTGTTTGCGAGCATATTTTTTGGTTGCATGCAGTTTGCCCTGGTACGGCGACCGGCTTAAAAACGCAGCCAGTGCAGTGGTTTTCTGAAAATTCTTAAAAAACTCAGGTATTCCCTTGAATTATTTTAGTTAACACATACGCAGAAAACTCAGTTATTCATCGTTTTGTATGATTTTAATTCAAAATAAATACAGACAAGAGCGATACGGCCGATCTGGGGATAGTTATACGCCTATCATCCTTTGTCAGAGGCCATAATGAATTAAAATATGAAAACAATAAATTATTTTGCAAAGCTTGTATTAAGACGGTAAGAGTTTATAAAGTTCTTTAAAATTATTTAAGTACTAAAATTTTAGATTCAGTGCGACAAAAAAATACGTCATTCCATATGTAAAATGTCACTTTGCATCAAGAGCAATTAAAGAAGTCTAAAAATTAGCCAAAACAACAGAAAATTGTGACTTCGTTTGAATTTACTTCTGGTAACAGGGAACAAGCACAGTTTAATTTCGATCTTTGCAAAATCTAACGTACCACTAAAAAATGACAAAAAAGTTCCTTCAGAATGTTCTTGGATAAATATTGTCACATGCAGGATTCCCCTGCCGTTTGTGCAGTACCTGGGCGAATTGGTCAAATAGTTCTTTCTAAATGTAAGGTTTTTGTGCAAAAAAGAAGGCTATAAAATTTTAGATAAAATGTCCAAAATTTTGGCAGGCGAAATTGCAGAAGATTTTAAGATTGTTCCGACTATTGTAGCAAATTTAAAATATGCTACAATAACTCAAGGCGTAGAAAGAAGTTTTTCTACATATAACACAATACAATATTTAATAATTAATAGTTTTCTTTAGTGGCCAAGTGTTTAATCTAAAAGACACCACTGATATTTTGGGCTATTTTGAGCCCAGGTAGAAGAGCGAGGGCACACAGGAACCGAGCCGACAAGGGTCCACACACACACATGTGCGGGCAGTTGTCAATTCACATTTGTCGTAACAAGTTGTTTTCAATATTTGGTTAAGTTTGTTGTGAATAAATAACATTAAAATCAGCGAGAGTTTTATTGGTGCTTCAATTAAATAATACGAGAAATTAAGAAGCAAAACCTACATGGTCCTTCCAGCCGGACGAATTTAATTCGTTAATTACAACAAGGGAACTTCATATCAACGTGCCAGGACAACAATCCACCAAGGGAACTTCATATCAACGTGCCAGGACAACAATCCACTAAGGTGAGTCTCCGATCAATGATATTTTGTTAACCCCTGCTAAGCACTTCATTGAAATCCCTACATTACGCAACATTCCTTATTAATTCACCTAAACAAACCCCAACCATGAGTGAGTCAGACAATGCTTTAAAGAGTTTAAGAACAAAGCGGGGCCAAATCAAATCCGCGGTGACAAGATTCTCCACTTTTCTAAACTCTTTAACCAATATAAGCGACAACAACCTCAGCGCAATCGAGTTACGGCAACGTACTACTAAATTTCAAGAACATTGGCAGCTCTTTGATGACATACAATCTCAAATTGATGAAGTAGATCTAAACGAAATTGACGGTACAGAACGCGAAGAATTCGAAAACAATTATTTTCGGTTAATTAGTAAGGCTGAAGATCTCATTGCCAGGCATAATCAATCAACGATCGTCCATACATCAAATAATCTAAATGAGCCTACAAGTAACACCGAAAATCAATTGCAAAATCAAATTCGTCTCCCACGAATAAATCTACCGTGTTTCTCTGGTTTATACGAGGAATGGTTTACATTCTACAACACATTTTCATCATTGATTCATGCAAATCATTCAATAACGGACATACAAAAATTCCAATATTTGAAAAGTTCCGTTTCGGGCAAGGCTTCTGATGTAATTCAATCCCTCGAAATTTCGGCGGAAAACTATCAAGAAGCCTGGGCTTTACTTAAGAACAGGTACGACAATAAGCGAATTATAGTACGAAACCACGTAAAGGCTATCTATGATTTACCCGTATTGACGAAGGAAAGTTTACACGGTTTACGGGAAATAGTGGATGGCATTTTAAAACATCTGCGAGCACTTAAGGCCCTAAAACGTCCGACTGAAACCTGGGACGATTTGCTTACTCACTTAATCACCGCTAAACTGGACCCTATAACTAACAAAGAATGGGAAAGCAGGCAAACTTCAAACGAGCTTCCGACAATAAATCAGCTTATTGAATTTTTAACCCACAAATGCCAAACGTTGGAAGTTATATCCAAAAGTGCAAATCAACAACCAATCGCTCCTAAGTCGAAATCGGTCTTCCATAAATCTCCATTAACACATGTTTTAACAAAGAGGCTTATTTGTCAATTATGCTCCCAAGAACATTATGTAGTTCACTGTGACAAATTCTTAGCGATGCCCATTGAACAAAGAATCGCGGAAATGAAGTCTAAAAGAATGTGCTTAAACTGCTTAAGAACCACAGCTCATCGTTGTTATGCAAGCACTTGTAGAAAATGTCACAAACGCCATAACACCCTTTTACATTTACCTGTTCAACAATCACAGGTTATGGAAAATGCAGTTCGAGCAATTGCAACGTTGCAGTCAGATTCAATCAACGGAAATAATTCAACCGACCAAGCACAACATGCTACAACTAGTTACCACTCGCTGCCATCACAGGAATTATGTACAATTTTATTATCAACAGCATTAATTAATGTTTATGACAGCAGTGGAAATCAACACGTTTGCAGGGTTCTTCTAGATTCTGGTTCGCAATCAAATTTTGTAACATCTTCGTTAGTAGCGCGCCTAAATTTGCCCAAAGAATCAAAGGCCACGCCGGTAGCAGGAATTAATCAAGCTAGTGTTCAAGTTCACCATGCAGTAACGGTATGCTTTAAATCTCGTTTTAATGCATTTGGAGCAACAATAAAATGTCTTGTTTTAAACAAAATTACAGAAAATTTACCTCAAGTATCCATCTGCAAATCAAATTTGGTTATACCACCAAATATAAAACTTGCGGATTCAGAATTTTTCACCTCTAAAGAAGTGGATATGTTAATTGGAGCAGAACTATTTTGGAGATTGTTATGCATAGGTCAAATCAAGAAGACAATTAATCAACCTCTACTTCAAAAGACACATTTAGGCTGGATTGTGACAGGCAAAATCGTATTAAATAACATAACTACAAGTACAGTTTGCAATTTGTCTACATCTGCAAATTTGGATTTCGACCTTCGACGTTTCTGGGAGCTTGAAGATTGCAAACCTCACGGAAATTTGTATTCCGATGAAGAAAATACGTGTGAAAATCATTTTCTGGCTAATATGACACGTGATATTAACGGTCGCTTTATAGTAAAACTGCCTACTAAAGCAAACATCAAACTACTCGGCGAATCATATGAAGCAGCTTTGAAACGTTTTTTAGCCCTCGAGAAAAGATTGAATAAACAACCAGCCATAAAATGTCAATATCATAACTTTATGAAAGAGTACGAACTACTTGGCCATATGAAGCTTGTAACCAACACCGCTAATACAACAACAACATATTATCTGCCTCATCACGCTGTGGTCAAAGAAGACAGTCTGACAACCAAGCTCCGAGTCGTCTATGACGGCTCGGCAAAAACATCCAGTGGTTTATCATTAAACGACATACTAATGGTAGGACCTCCAATTCAGCAAGACATATTTGAAATATTGCTAAGGTTTCGAATTCACAAATATGTCTTGACAGCGGATATTGAGAAAATGTATCGCCAAGTAAGGGTCAACGAGGAAGACGTTAATCTACAAAGAATACTTTGGAGAAGATCCGAGGACGAACCGGTATCAATTTTTCAGCTAATGACGGTCACTTATGGAACAGCTTGTGCACCATTTCTAGCAATGAGATGTCTACGTCAGCTAGCCGTTGACCAACAAGAGCGTTTCCCTGAAGCAGCACGTACAATTTTGAGGGATTTTTATGTAGACGACGGATTATTTGGAGGAGATTCCATTCAAGAAGTAATCACCACTAGAAATGATCTCATTGTGCTATTACAGCAAGCTGGCTTTACATTACGAAAATGGGCTTCTAATGAAAATAAATGTTTAGAAAATCTCCCAGTTCACAATACAGAGGCAAATACATTGTTTCTTGACAAAAACAAGCAGAACAAAACGTTAGGACTATTATGGAAAGCTGCCAACGATTCACTACAATATTCTATAAAGGCAGACAAAACCAGAGACAGAGTAACCAAAAGGACAATTTTATCTGCAGTTGCCAGTATTTATGATCCCCTTGGTTTACTTGGACCTGCTACGATAACGGCAAAATTGATAATGCAGCAGTTATGGCAGTTAGGACTCGAATGGGATGAATCACTTCCAATCGAATTATATACAACCTGGAATCAATATAGAAATCAACTTTCTGTTTTAAATAACATTTCAGTAGATCGAAGAGTGGTTTGCAATTCTCCCAGGACTGTCCAACTTCATTCTTTTTGTGATGCGTCTGAAAATGCATATGGCGGCTGTGTCTACATCAGATCAGAAGATTACCATGGCAACGTCACCACACGACTCTTATGTTCCAAATCGCGAGTAGCCCCACTAAAAAGGATCACATTACCCAAACTTGAATTATGTGGAGCGCTACTTCTAGCTCAGATATTTCAAAGAGTCAACGCAGCGCTAGGATTAAGATTCGATAATTGTTATTTTTGGACGGACTCGACAATAACACTAGCATGGCTATCAGCAGCCCCAAACACCTGGAAGACCTTCACTGCCAATCGCGTGTCACAGATTCAAGAAATAACTCGGCAATATTCTTGGCGGCACGTTCGTACATTTGACAATCCTGCAGACTTAATTTCAAGAGGTATTCAGAGTATTCAACTGCAAAAATGTGATATCTGGTGGACTGGACCAACGTGGCTCTCTCAAAATTCAAGCGAATGGCCAGTTCTACACCAGTTTAATAATAACATCCAAGATCTACCAGAAAAACGGAAAATCGTAGCGGCCTTAACCAGTGTGGCAGAAGTACCATTGTTTGAAAAGTATTCATCACTCACCAGGCTAATAAGAGTGACAGCCTACTGTTTACGCTTTATAAATAACATACGAAATCCCAAGAAACTACGATTTACCAGAAATCTAACACCAATGGAACTGGAAGGTGCACTCCAACGGTTAACCAAACTGGCTCAAAATCAAGAGTTTTCTCAAGAAATTCAAGATTTGCTGAAGAATCAACCTATAAGTCGCAAGAGCAAGATATTTTCGCTAAACCCCTTTATAGACGAACAAGGAGTCCTCAGGGTGGGCGGCAGATTAAAACATGCAGCTGTACCATACGAGCAACGTCATCCAATTTTGTTACCTGCCTCACATGCACTTACAAACCTAATTATTAGGAATGAGCATATAAAACATTTGCATGCAGGTCCACAATTATTGATGTCATTAATTCGACTAAGATTTTGGCCTTTGCGAATACGAAATGTACGAAAAATAATTCGTAACTGCGTGATATGTTTTAAATCGAACCCCACTAGAACTCATCAGTTAATGGGTAATCTACCACAACATAGGATTATACCATCTAGACCCTTCAATGTATGCGGAATCGATTATGCGGGACCATTTTTAATAAAAGAAGTCACCAGACGATCAAGAAGCGTAACAAAGGCGTATCTTGCAATTTTCGTTTGTTTTACCACAAAGGCTGTTCATCTAGAGCTAGTGAGCAGCTTGACCAGCGAAAGTTTTCTGAACACACTAAAAAGATTTATTTCACGTCGAGGAAAATGCTCCCACATTTATTCTGATAATGCAACTAATTTTGTGGGAGCAAAAAATGAACTGGTTGAGCTGCAAGATTTTCTAACAAGGGCCGAAAACCAGCAAAAAATTGAAGAATTACTCTCAGAAGAGAACATCACCTGGCATTTCATTCCTGCGCGATCCCCACACTTTGGTGGAGTATGGGAGGCAGCTGTCAAATCTGCCAAAAAACATTTACGAAAAATTGTCGGTGATGCCAAACTCACGTTTGAAGAAATGTACACTCTATTAGTAAAAATAGAAGCTTGTCTGAATTCACGTCCTTTAACACCATTTTCCAATAATCCTAATGACTTGACAGTCCTCACCCCTGGGCATTTTTTGATCGGAGATTCCTTAGCGGCTCTTCCGGAAAATAATTTTCGGGAGGTCCCTACAAACCGTCTATCTCGTTGGGAGCGAGTGTGCCAGCTGAATCAACATTTCTGGAAGAGATGGAGCACAGGGTATTTAGCAACCCTTCAGCAGCGGACCAAATGGAAAGACAACCCATTCAAACCAATTGGAGTCAACGACATGGTTCTACTACGGGATGATAATTCACCCTCCTACACGTGGCAATTGGGTCGTGTCCAACAACTTCATCCAGGAGACGACGGCATAACTCGTGTAGTGACATTAAAAACTGCAAGGGGTGTAGTGAAACGGGCTGTGTCAAAGGTGTGCGTGCTACCAATCGAACAAGACGATGTTGTTAATTTAAGAGTGTAGGTTAAGAGAAACAGACATTTACTTTAGTTTAATCATTCATTAACGATTATTATCTATTCTATGTAAACATTTTCTATTATCTTGTGCAAGTCAATAATTTTACTATTGTCCAGTGAATTTTGAAACCTACATTTCAAGGTGGGCGGTATGTTTAATCTAAAAGACACCACTGATATTTTGGGCTATTTTGGGCCCAGGTAGAAGAGCGAGGGCACACAGGAACCGAGCCGACAAGGGTCCACACACACACATGTGCGGGCAGTTGCCAATTCACATTTGTCGTAACAAGTTGTTTTCAATATTTGGTTAAGTTTGTTGTGAATAAATAACATTAAAATCAGCGAGAGTTTTATTGGTGCTTCAATTAAATAATACGAGAAATTAAGAAGCAAAACTTACACCAAGTTTTCTATTTCATTTTTTGTGTTAAATTTAAAGGTTTTTCTATTAATTATGTTTGCATTTGATTTTGTTAGTGTCACATTACATACTTTTTCTCAGAATTATTGTTATTAGTTAAGTAGGTACAATGAAGAAAATTGTTTTTTGCATTTATGACTTTTTTATAGAGCTTTTTTGTGTAAGAGTTAATGCTTTTTTTGCTTAAATTAACGCCTTTTTAAACATTTTTGGGACATTTTTATTAATTTTTTGTGCTTATAATTCCGCTCTCTACATGACAGTAAATTTTTATCTACAAAATAAAATAGCCAGTCCTTTTTGACGTTTCGTGTAGAATAGTAAATCCTAGTCATTCTGACGCAATGTTGAGAACTACAAAAATAAATATGTTAAATAATTATTTGATTAGCTAGGTTATCTTAACAAAAGTCTAATAATATTCCTTCAAGTGTGATCTGTTGATAAATAAACTATTTTTTCGTCTATAAATTCTGAAAGTATGTCAAATGTGACAAATTGGTTATATGTTATATCATAATAGTGCACCAATAGAAAATATATCTAACAAACACTTAGGAAGCACTTATTACAGTGCTGATAACAATGGCCGTCTTAAATATGTCAAGTTCAGTGATGCCTCTTTAATATGATTAACTGTTATTGTTATTTAGTTCGAGACAGAGCAATAATCACTGAATTATTTGTTTAAATATCCAAATACGAAACATTTTCTCCTCTGAATGCGGACTTTCTCTATTTATTCAGTACCTACTCAATATTTTATTCCAAATATAAAAATTATAATAACGTTACAAACCCCGTAACTGTTTAAACCAGTCCACATTGTAACGTTCCAAATCGGAGACATCCATTATCACTCGATCATCTCCCAACAGTTTGTTGAAGTACATAATGTGATCTTCCTCGAGTGTGTTATAGTACCCTCTCGTGACATTGAAATTATTCTGGTTGATAAACACACTTGTAATTAATATGTTTTAAATATTTTAGTCCACGTTTTACATACTTTCGTAAAGTCTGGCCTGGATTCTAGTCCGCTTATTTTAGACAAGCGGCGCGAATTAGAAAAACACAAATTTACACACTTCTGCACACCTCTAAACATCGCGTGTTGTTTACTTAACTGTTCATGAATTTAATTAGCGGATTACCATACTCGACGGAGAATGCCAACCAGTAAAGAGCATGCTCGGAGGTTTTAGCGGTTGTATGCGCTTTTAATGAGTGTTTTAGAGATACAGAGCTGATAAATCACGAAATAAACGACTAATGTTTGTTTGCTCCTCATGATAAGAACGATCCACGTTCAATTATACAAGTTTACAACATTGGCCTTGTACTACTACGTATTTGATTATATGTAGTTGCATACAATTCTCAACCAGTACCAGTGGCGTAACCACAATTTTTAGACTCCACGGCAAGATTTTTGAACGAGATCCCACCCATTTAAAAAAAAATAAAATAAAATATATTTAAAGTGTAATGAAATGATACCAAATAGTGATGGAAAATTCTTGAAGAATTTATTCATATTTCTTTAGAGGTTAGTGTAGGTTTTGAAGCATATACCAAAGAGAATATAATTATAATTATAGTTTAAAAGGAATAGGAAAATAGCTGAATTTCTAAATACATACACAGAATTAACACAATTTTGACTTAACTCTGTGTCGCAAATTATTGAAAATAAATGGAGAAATTTTGAAGTTTTCAACACCCTTATGCATATGCAGGGTGCTGAAAGATGGCGTATTAACTCGATGGTAGCAATGTGACATTTTTTAACAATTTCAGGGATACTGCCTGAGGATGAGAAAAATAAAGAAAAATTCTTTGTGTCATATTTCTGAAAATATGGGAGCCCAAAGTTTGTTGATTAATTTCTTTAATATTCGGCATTAGCATAGAAAATCGTAACCCACTTAAAGATACTAGTACGAATGTAAATACCTGTAAATAATTTTGTCAATTAACGAACAGAAACTCAATAAATTTTAAAATTCAAAATTTAAAAAATCTTCAAAAATATAACACAAAGAATGGTTTCCTTATTTTTCTAATGCTCGGGGAGTATCCCTTAACAACGTAACATCGAGTTAATACGCCATTTTTTCAGCACCCTGTATAGACTTGCTTTGTAAAAATTAGAATATTTTATTCATTTAAATTTTTAAATTATTATTATTATGCAGTTTATAATACTAGATTTTGGAAGCAAGACAAACGTATTGTACACTTTGTACAAACAATTTTGGCACTCCATCGCATTTGAGATATTTATATCTGCTTCCTTTTTTTGTAAATGATTGCTAATGTCCATTTTGATGGTTACTTTTTACTTCCTTTTACAATAAAGGAAGTATTGGATTCACCCCAAAAAGTCGAAATTGATTTTTCAATAGATCTTCACGTTTTAAAGTCCCCTGATCCCAAAAAACATTTTTTTTTCATTGGTCTGTCTGTCTGTCTGTCTGCCTGTCTGTCTGTCTGTCTGTCTGCCTGTCTGTGAACAGAATATCTAAAAAATGAAAAGAGGTATGGCGTTGAAACTTCATATATAAGTTTTGTGTACTATTCAGATGAGACAGCAAGCTTTTGAAGAAAATCGCATAACCGAAAGCAGGTGTTTACTCTTGTGATTTTTCAGTTTTTTTCAATTTTTTCAAACTTTACATTTTTATTACATTTTTAATGTGTATTGATGTGAGCTAGGTGATTTTCCAGTTGAATACTTCTAAAGTGGGCTTCTAGTGTTTTTTTTCTATTTCTTTTATTAACAGCCATTTTAAATAGAACACCCGGTATATTATTACATTTTTGAATTCACCATAAAATTTTAGAGAAAATTTTTCTCTTCAACTAACGCTCTATTTTGTACCGTTTTTATAGAATTTGTAATTTTTGAAAATTTTGGACAAATGCTTAAAAATTAAAAATGAAATTTTTGACTAATTATAAGATCACTGTAAAAGGAAGTTGTGTGAGTGTATCACACCAGATTTTTTAACATCACAGGAACTTGATTATCCTCTTTTACTTTAATCTTGCCAGCTCTTTGAAATTTCGCAACCATCCCAGTCTCTTACAAAACCAATCATTTGCCACACACAGGACAAGGAAATAAAAGTAAATTTTAAGTTATCACCTTTTCTTCAAATATTTGTTCTGTATAGAGCTGTCAACAATGAAATGATTATAAATGGAAATAGCATTTAGACATGGTACATCTAGGGTTGCCAGAAATCAAAATGTCGAAAATAGAAGAATTAACTTGAAAATATAAAAGTTTTAAAAAATATATAGAAGATTCAAATAAATAATTTATTACCATCATTACATTAGGTGAAATTATTAATGTTATTAAAAATAAACCGTAATAAAAATATTCAAATAAATGTAAATAAAAAGAACTAAAATAATAACGATTAAACATTATTTTAAATCCAACTCAACAAATAAAACATCGCTGTAAACTGAACATTGCAACTCTATCCTCTTTCTCTACCTCTAACTATAAAAATAATTCGAAAAATATGTTCCATTCTTTTTTGTATGAAGATGAAGAAGTGTATTTGCTTGTTTTCGTTTTTGACCGAGACCTCGGTCGGTGTCGGTGTCAGCACCACCACTATCACTATCACTACTATTTATATTGTTATTAGAATTGTAATCGTAATCATCATCACCACCAACCACCGCTAATGTGCATGTCAGGATCACCCATATTATTGTTATTAATATTAATAAGTACAAATAAGTAGATTATTTACACTATAGAAACAAAATTAACCCGTAAGAACGAACCGGCTCGAAATTTTAGGTTAAGTTATTATTTACCGTTGCTATGGAGTAACAAGTTGTCACATTAGAATTCGGACGGATAAAACCACGATTCCCGAACTGGCCTTCTAAATTTACTACATACCAAGTGATTTTTTTAAACTCAATTGCAGCAGGCCCTGGATAGCCTGAATTAGTTGGCAATACTGAAATGTATTGTTGGTGACACTGTAAGTCTATGTCAAATTCGAGGTTATCAGGTTAGGTTTTGCGTTAGTTTTCACATAGACTGACGCAAAACCTAACCTGAAAACCTCGAATTTGACATAGACTTACAGTGTCACCAACAATACATTTCAGTATTTCCAATTGATTCAGGCTATCCAGGGTGTAATACTAATCGTGCCTCCCCTTTAATTGAGGTGCCAATTGTAATATTATTGATACTAAATTAATATAACTCGCTTATACAAGTTGAGGTTTAAATTAATAATAATAACTTACTTCACAAACGTCAATATTTGACATACAAATACTTCAAGTTATATCTTTAGTAATTATTTTAAATATTGCTCCGGCTAATCAGTAGAACTAATGAATACTCCTCATCCTCACCTGAATGGTGTTTCTTATAACAAGGATAGCTAATTGCTTAAACGATTGCTTACTATAAAGTGATTGTTATAGTTCCTTTCAGGTCCCTTACTGATGCTCTAAATATCTTAATAACATTCAGATATGTTCACTGACATTGCAATGACGTAAGGATAGCCTAGTTTGTTTTATATAACTTTTAATAAATATTAAAACCCAAAATCCCTAATTTACATTCCCAATCTTAAATTAATCAAAAGGTAAAATTTCTAGGTATAATGATCTAAATTCGCCGAGTACTCAGAACACTATTAAATTTGGATAATTAATAGTAATTCTTAGTTCTAAATACACGTTTACTAATAATACATACACAATTTAAATCTTTCTTGACGTAATCCAAATGTTGTTTGCAAAGTTATTAAACAATCACTGACCTTAACGTCGCTTTAGGGTACCTGCAGCAACCTATGCAATCTCTCAGCAAATGAGGAAGGACAGCTGACTATAACTTGGCTGGATGAAATCGTAATTCCCTCCAAAAAGCTCTTTGGACGTGACTGATTGCTATCTTTCAGATAGCACTTTTCACTTAACCGCACAACACCCACGTAACCACTGGCTCTACTTTCATGGTATTGTAAGTTATTTACTTTGTAATATAACTACAATATGCAATTGAAAACACTCCAATTATGTCGACTCTTAGGCAGTTTGCTTTGTTGAATCTATTTTATATCATTACCAGATACTTTCTGTGTAATGATCATTAAATTCAATTGAAAATACCAATTGGTTGGGATTGAACCACCATCGGTTTTATATGACCGCCTCGAGTCGAGTTTTTAAATTGAACTTTTTTTCAGAAACTGTTTATTATTTCTCTTTGGTTACCCGTAACCATTCACAACCCAGCGACTGTACGCAAACTTTTTAAATTAACTATCTGGATATTTATTTATATAAATACATGTGACATGCAGACTGCATGTAACATTACAAGGGCCTGCTGCAATTGAGTTTGAAAAAAATCACACTGTATGTATGATATGAGCACAGTGTTGCCGCGTGGTGTCAAAAATCAAATAGCTATCTATATATCTAGGGAGCAAAGGTATTCATTTCCTCCCGCGTGTGAATTTAATGCCCGAAGCGTTAGCGGAGGGCATTAAACACCCAAGGGAGGAAATGAACCTTTGCTTCAGTGATATATACCGGGTGTCCACTTTCAAACTAGAACATAGGGATTTAACATTGTTTTTAACAGTTTCATGGTTTCCTGCTCGCCAATTCAACCTACAGAAAATGTTTTAGTATTACCGGAAAGAGAAAATTATTACACATCTAATGATATCAAAACTTAAAATATTTTTGTCAATTTGATTGAAAAATATTAATCATATGTTTTCATATTTTTTAAATATGAGTTGTCATGACTTGAAAAAAGTTGACAACTATACTCAAATTAATTTGTTATTTGATGACATTCAGAGTTAGTTCAGTAGTTTTTACTTTGTAAAATGAAAGATTACTCGAATAAAGAGAGAGTTTTTATCGTTAAAACATATTAAAGTGGGTCTAGTTTGCGTAGAGAGAGAGAGAGAAAGAGAGAGAGAGAGAGAGAGAGATTGGTTTTCCGTAAAATTTAATAACAGTAACTCATCAAATAATAAATTAATTTGAGTCAGCTGTCAGCTTTTTTCAAGTCAAGGCCACTCATATTTTCAAAACATAAAAACTTTTGATTAATATTTTTCAATGAAAATTGACAATAATAATTTAATTTTTAATACCATTAAATGCACAATAATTTTCTCTTTCCATTGATACCAAAACATTTTCTGCAGATTGAATTGATGAACAGGAATGGGAATCCATAAAACTGTTAAAAACAATGTTAAATCCCTAATATGTTCCAGTTTGAAAGTGGACACCCGGTATATGATTTTTTCTTCGAACGCGTTCTCTTGTGCGAAATTACAAAAATATTGCTTTAGTAAATCATTACAGTGACTTTAGATTTCTGTAGTGACATTTTGTCTAATTTCCAAATCAGCATAACGTTGTAAAGCTTTGCTGTGATATCCATGGTGACATAAACACAAATGCGGGAGCAAATAAATATTGGCTCCCGCTGATTGGAAATTGACAGTTTTGTTTCCTAAAACTAGGGCGCAAAGGCCGACTTTCTATACAGTGAGTAGAAAATAGCTATTTATATATCTAGGGAGCAAAGGTATTCATTTCCTCCAGCGTGTGAATTTAATGCCCGACGCGTTAGCGGAGGGCATTAAACACACAAGGGAGGAAATGAACATTTGCTCCAGTGATGTATATATGATTTTTTCTTCGAACGCATCTTCTATTGCGCGGAATTTAAAAAATTTTGCTTTAGTAAATCATTACCGTGACTCTAGATTTCTGTAGTGACATTTTGTCTAAATTTCCAAATCAGCATAACGTTGTAAAGCTTTGGTGTGATATCCATGGTGACATAAACACAAATGCGGGAGCAAATAAATATTGGCTCCCGCTGATTGGAAATTGACAGTTTTGTTTCCTAAAACTAGGGCGCAAAGGCCGACTTTCTATACAGTGAGTAGAAAATAGCTATTTATATATCTAGGGAGCAAAGGTATTCATTTCCTCCAGCGTGTGAATTTAATGCCCGACGCGTTAGCGGAGGGCATTAAACACACAAGGGAGGAAATGAACATTTGCTCCAGTGATGTATATATGATTTTTTCTTCGAACGCATCTTCTATTGCGCGGAATTTAAAAAATTTTGCTTTAGTAAATCATTACCGTGACTCTAGATTTCTGTAGTGACATTTTGTCTAAATTTCCAAATCAGCATAACGTTGTAAAGCTTTGGTGTGATATCCATGGTGACATAAACACAAATGCGGGAGCAAATAAATATTGGCTCCCGCTGATTGGAAATTGACAGTTTTGTTTCCTAAAACTAGGGCGCAAAGGCCGACTTTCTATACAGTGAGTAGAAAATAGCTATTTATATATCTAGGGAGCAAAGGTATTCATTTCCTCCAGCGTGTGAATTTAATGCCCGACGCGTTAGCGGAGGGCATTAAACACACAAGGGAGGAAATGAACCTTTGCTCCAGTGATGTATATATGATTTTTTCTTCGAACGCATCTTCTATTGCGCGGAATTTCAAAAATTTTGCTTTATTAAATCATTACCGTGACTCTAGATTTCTGTAGTGACATTTTGTCTAAATTTCCAAATCAGCATAACGTTGTAAAGCTTTGGTGTGATATCCATGGTGACATAAACACAAATGCGGGAGCAAATAAATATTGGCTCCCGCCGGGAGCAAATAAAAATTGGCTCCCGCTGGTGGGAAATTGACAGTTTTGTTTCCTAAAACCAGGGCGCAAAAGCCGACTTTCTATACAGTGAGTAGAAAAATATTATTTATTATTATGTTATTCTGCAATGCCCAAATATAGAAGATTTTGCTTCTATATTTTAGGAACATAGAAGATAGAAGATTTTCGTTGAATATAGAAGACTTCTATTAAATATAGAAGGTCTGGCAACCCTAGGTACATCCATTCTCAATTTACATATCATGTCCCACAGTTTAATAGGATTTCCTGGATATAGATCTGAACAAATACACTGCTTCATTATCATACTTGTGGCATGTTTATACTTAAACATTGCTATATTTAACCACACGTCCATTTACGTATGTTTACAATGGTAGCTATCTTCATGTTAAGCTTGGTTTCTCGCCTTGTTACCAACCTTAAAATATGCTACCTCTCCCCTCTCACATTTAATAGGAAACAAAATGATTAATAAATATACTTGGTTTATTGGCTTGTCTGTTATTGCGACGAACTTTGTGAGGACATTTTCCGTTTTTACGACTTTAGTTCTATTTTGCTATATTTTTCCATTGCTGTGTTTAAAATCCCGCCTGTGAAAGAACATTTCTAATCATGTGTCTGTCTACGGTCGCTGAAGTAGAACACGTGTCTCTTTCATCGATGCGCTTCGGAAGCAAAATACAGCGCTAGAAGGAATCGACCGCTATGAGTGTAAGACAGACAGACGAAATGTGTTTTCAGCCGTTGTTTCGAAGCGGCATAATTTTGTTACAAAGCTCGCCTTAAGCCAAGTATTATTTCGCTAAAAAAGAGTCAGTTGTGTGAGTAGGAATGCGAGGGAGCGAACGTTTTACCCCGCCTCCGTCTGGCTCGTTGAAACATTGTAACGCTAGCCTCTGCAGAAATGTATAAAAATGAACATTAAACAAAGTATGTAATTTATGCATCGCTCATTTCGGCCTAATCGCGGGTTACATCTATCCGACACTCCAACGAGTGATAACAAATCGCGCCTTCGATATGAGCAAACATACGAGGAATCCACCTCAGCGCCGCCTCCCACTCAACGATGCCGGAAGTGGCTGTGTTGATAATGCAGTTCGAAGGATATAAATTTATAAAAGCAAGTTTCTCGACCATTTTAGTCACTACAATATTTCGACTTCCTTTCTCCCCAAAGCCTCCCTTAGCGTTAGCATGTGGCTGTCTTTCGGCCTCCTGACATATTCCACCTAGAATTCTCTCCAACCTGGGTGTTAGCATGTGGCTGTGGCTTTCGGTCTCCTGACGGATTCCCGGTTAATTCCAAAACCCCACATTCCCGTTATTACCGTATGCGATGAGAATAATATAATTTTATTCCTAACCTGACCTGTAGCAACAATTTTGTAAGTTCTGCCTGACGGCGGCGCAAACAAAATAATTACCGCAATTAAGTTACCTGGAGGGACAACCATATACGTCCAGCGACGCCTTCCTGTAGCTCAAAATGTGAAACCAGCTACCGAACCTGGAGGATCCTGCTGCACGCAAAGACCGAGCTGTCAATCCAATTCCCCCGCTAAAAACGAGCAAATTTAACCTGGAGAATTTTACAGCATCTTCGCTCCGGGAACAACGCCTGACCATCCTGAGGCACCGGCTCAACACACACTAACCTCTACGCAACCCAAAAATCGCAGGTATCTTCTAAATCTTCTAATTTCCGCGTATAATTGCAGAACACTAAATGTAAACAAAACCGTCGTAGACATTTGGCATACACCGCCGAAACCTATACGCTACTTCAGATCGAAGGCTACCGCCATCAACCCGTGGGTGCTAGATAGGTTGCGGGACAACAAGAAATCGACGCAACACGACCCCAGAGGAATTGGTTAATTTTTGTTAATATACAATTCAGTTTATTTAGAATTACCGATTATTTTGTCAAAACAGCTAACAACAATATATTGATGATAATTATAATGTTTTCCTAACCCTACATATATTTGAGTTAGTGTGAACATTTCTTGGATTTGAGCTAACCCGAGGTAGAAATTAATAAACGTTTGAGTTTTTCCGAAATAAATAGACCTCATATCACACCAGATTTAAAATGTTACATAACCAGAATTAATTACCAGGGCCAAAGTTAAATTCGGGAGGGCGAAACGTTACAACATGTGTGTAAGTTTTGGCAAAAATGTATGCGCGGTCCCACGTGTCTGGTATCGCGTGGGCTGCTGAAGGGAGTCTAACGCTAGCTTCCAAGAAGGCAACAAGTGGTCGCTGGTTCAGCTATTGCGGAGGTCCATGGTCTTCGCCGTGCAACGTCGAAATTAAGTAAAACTGCGTGGGTGTTTATCGGTAAAGTTATTGGGCATTTAAGTGACGTTTTGTGTAGTTACTAGCCGAAGAGTTCCTCTTATCACGGGGTTGGCAGCTTCGAATAACGCCTCGTTTGGGCGGATTAATATTGTGGGAATCTCTGTTGAGACTTATTTTAGCATAAACATGGCAAGGGCTCGAGACGATAAACAGAACTTCATTATATACGAATTTTGTGTTACCCTTGTTGGGGACGTTAACGTCGTCCAGACCCCCCTTCGTCGACAGCACCCCCTGGGCTGTTCCGCAGTTTTTTCAAGCGTCTCGGCGCAGTTGCTTGCGAACGACCACCTGGAGCTTCGTTAGACGTCGAGTTGCACTAACCTGGATGCTTTAAGGTACCGCATTTTTGTAATAGTTTTATAGTGCCTAGATTACAGTGAACGAAATGCGTAACGTTGCTGTCCATTTAGAATTTACCGTTTAAATTGTTGTAGGTGTTAGTACTTTGAATTGAACATTTTCCGTCAGTTTTAATGTTTATGATTAGCCTAACGTTGTGGCGATTCAGGTATTTACCGCATTTGAACCACGTTTATTTGTTGACCGTCAAGTTTTAGTGTTTATGAGTCAATTTCTTGAATAATTAATGTGGTTATTGTTTGCCAGTCATTTATATTACTTGTTATCGAGTTTACCGCTTTTAGCTAGTTTAAACGTTACGTAATTTAACCCTTACTAACCCGTTTCGTTACATTTAAATTACTCAACCAATGTTCATTTACATATTTTTAATATAGTTCACTTTTCATTTAACTGTGTTTTTCTTTTTGATGTTTATGTTATTTGCATGCGAATTTGTGTATTTTTCTTTTGTAAAATGAGTTTAGAGAGCTGCACAAGAGTTTTCCAGCAAAGTAAGTTCAACGCTGTCCCATCGACCAGGCACTGCCAAGGTTGAAATTATAAGGTGTACCAATTTGCTTCCACTTTTGTCAGTGAGCTCACATGTGTATTTCCTCTATTAGGAAAGTGGTAGCGCCTGTCATCTAACATCTGCTTTTCTTTTAATATGCCGTTGCCCTGGTTAGTCTCGATCAATACTGAGAATTGCGCTCAATCTGGTCGACCTATTACATTCCACGCGAATAATCATTTTCTAAATTAAAACCGTTCCGTTTCTCTATTCTACACATACTGGATTCAGATCGTACCAGATTTTGATCAATTGTGACCGTACAAGAACACGACAGTAAAAAGTTCATATTTTAAGCATTATCATTATATTTACATTTTTATTGAACATAATTGTCTGGAGCAATAGCATTGCCATTCATTGCTAACTCATAGAATTTAACGTAAATTCGCAACTCTAAACGAATGATTTCTGTGCAGTATTGTTTTTTATATCTCAATTTGGTGCCCACCACAGAAAAAATCATACAGGCACATATGCTCAACAAAATGAAGTAAAACAAATTTACATTATTTTTCAGGAGCTTACAAACATCTTGCCATTTAGTACTTAAATTCATTTTCACTTTCAAACTCCACTACGTCAGTGAACAGCTGGTTTATATGAATTTATAAAATCTGGATCGTTTATTTTGGAAATAACATATTGGAAATCTGAATGATAAAAATTTGGGTTTCAAATTTAATCTTCCAACAATGCTATGCCAACATTGCCAACTATCTTCACAAAAGATGTATCACGTTTCTATGTAGTGTATGGATCTTTGATAAAATGTATTAAACTCGATCTCGATTCTATTCCTTCTTTCCCCATCAAAAACGGATTTCAAGTTTACTTTGGTTTCAAAATTTAAAAAAATTCTGTCCGAATGTACCGCCCTTAAACGAAGAGTTGACAAGGCCTCAGCTAGCTCTTTTAACTCTAGGGAGAATATGGCGTGGTGTAAGGACTAGGAAAAGAAATGCTTCGGGATTTTATATTGAACCGAAGAATTATTAAAGTTTGGGCGCCTTGTCGTTACTCACAACATAAAAACAAAACTAGCTAATTAATAATACGCCACCTACCTTGGGTGCTTCACTGCATATCTAAATAACTCGTACAGCTAGAGGGGTTGCAGAAGAAAACACAAACAAATAACAGCAATAGGGGAATTTAATTAAACCCAAAAATCATAGTAGCACATGAATTATATGCATAAGCCCTTAGGCCAAGTGACAGCAATTAAAGTTTGTAGGATCATTACCTATCAAATGAATTAATAAACCGCAAAAAGAAATTAACTTCCAAGTATTCAAGGCACAACTTCAGGACAACACATGTGCTAAATGCTCAACGCCAAGGGGCGCGGCTTATTTGACATTACAGAATAAATGCATATTTCAGAAATTTACAAATAATTAATGATTATACCAAATAGTGATTAAACACACTTCAGTTTGAGTTCTTAAGGCCTTAGTTCAACTGAAAAGTTGCGGCATTTGCCTTTGTCGATCAAAAAAAAAACGCTGAGAGGAGCATGTACTTACAATTTAATTGTTGCTAAAGTCCAGCGATCGCAGGGGAGATCCTGGTGCGTTGCATTTATCCATGAAGACTTCTAAGCCGGAATTGGCTGCATAATTCTTAGAATCCCAAGGTCGCCAGTGTTAAGAAGACAGCGAACAGCGACAAGAAGCGGCACAGTATTCTGCAGTTCCTGGCCAACGTGTAGAAGCGAAATCGGGGGACTGAATAAGTCTCATGCCAGCCGCAAGTTAGCCCATGGGAACCGTATTTTAGCCCTAGGCTACAGAATTTTGACCCTCATGTGAGCCCATAGTTGCCGGCCAAACATGTTCACGGCATATTTGTATAAAAAATGGCGCCGCAACGGTTTCAATTAGTGGAAGGCGCAAAGGGATCCAGGCAACGCTGATTGTAATACCAACGCTCTAACGGCTTCGTTTGTTTAGAAACGAGAACGGCTACAATTTGCCCAACAATTTAGATCCGCCAAAGCGTGCCTCTCAAAAAATCAATAGTCATCGTGCGATTCCACTGTTTCAGCAACCTATTTCGAATCAAATGCCCACAAACAAGCTGCTACAGAAAAATCTGCATGTGTTTATCTCTAAAGGCAGACGCTTGCTGCGATAAACTTGAGTTCTTTTGCTACAATATTTTAGCTATAAGGTGGTTCGCAAGAAGATGCTAAATGGCGTTACACGAACTCGGTCATAATATTGTACAACTAAAGTGAATAATATAAGTTTTATAAACACCAAGAATATTATCAAAAACATCAGCTTTTTAATCTGATTTGAACAATGCCACAAGCTGTGAATACGTTGTCAGGGGTGTTTTAAGCGGGGGGGGGGGGGGGGGGCACGGCATCCGGGCAGCAAGGCTTAGGGGCGGTAGTACACCTTAGTTACATGGGGCCTTGATAGGCCCGTTGTTTCCGCGCTGCAGCCGAGGCTGCAGTGAAAACACGGAACGCTCTTGGGAGAGTTTACCTACTCGTTCTATAAAGATACTCTTTCCGGACTTGTTACGTAAACTACTATAGTAGGCAGATTTAGTTGACATACATCATAATTAAAATGACCGTCAAGCCTACTCAAATAGTTTCTTCTGTTTATCTCTTTCTTACTCAAGCATTGAATTTCATTTTCATGTTCATGCTATCTCATTACTGTTATTTAAAGTATGATCAAAAATTAATCTCATCTAGTATGGCTATGAAAGAACAAATTGCTGCCTTTAAAACTGGCTCCAATATATTTTATTTTTAGGTTAGATTTAAGATGACGTGTGTACTCGACCGGCGACGGTGCAAGCTTATTTGTTGAACATTTATTTCAATATAATATTGTAATAAGATGGATAAAAAGAATATTTAATAATACAATTTGACAGTTTCCATTAAATATAAGTATGTAAGGTAAATGAGGCTATAGATCATGAATGAATGAATGAATGTAAGCCAATTTTAAAGGCGTTGGTTTGCACTTCCACAGCCACACTAGATGAGATTAATGTTTGATCATACTATATAATTATGGTTCCATCGGTATATTACTAGCAGAGTACGCTTGCTTCGTACGGTTTTAATAACCTTCAAAGTGTCTAAGTACCGTTCTGTTGCAGTACGTGACAAGAAGTCAGTCTAGCAAATGGCGATCAGGGGCTTAATATTCAGAAGTGAAAATCAGATTAATGGTACCTATTAGAAAATGTGAACATCCTAAATGACCCCTCCAGGAAACATATCGGCCCGGTGAGCCGGTGAAAGACATACAATAAAAGGGACATCCGCCATCGCCAGGCACCATTACTTGATGCGTAATCTTTCCACCATTCATTAAGAGATTCTCCATCATGACAAAATCCAAATTTCAAAAGCCGTATACTGGTCTACATCAAACTATTATTAATTATAACATACAGCAGCACACGCGTTTACTAAGAACAAATTAAATAACATAAATCGTAAGCGTAAGTATAATCTCAGTAACCGCCAAGCAACACAATGGTTGGTGTTTTCTGAACGCAGTCTTGTTACTAAGGTTGTTCTCAATAAAATTGACTTCTTCGAAGAGAGTAAAACTTCCTTCCTGCTGTCCTATAACCCCATTTAACCCCTCTGGGGTAGGGTTACCAACATTGAGTCGATGCTGACCCGAAGAAAATAATGGAGGGAGGGAGTAAGGGATAACATTAGTAAAAAGATCAAAGTGAAATAGTTTCTTAATTTATAAATATATCCATCCATCCATGATCTATTGTCTCTTTTACCTTTCGGTGTCGAGAACCATTCATACCTCGCGGGAAGTGCAACGGAGGTAATGCGCCGCACGCGACTTACACTACGCTCCCCCGCATGCAAACATACCACACACACAACAACTTACATCTAACTTAACTAATGAGTTCAAATCCACTGCCGCTCCAAGAAAATTCTCGGCTACGGCCAGATTTGAACCAATAATTTCAAAAATTATTTTATATGTTATTTAAGTAGCATATGAAATACTGGTTTTTTACCCCTTCGTGCAGACAGTAAATTTGAACAACACGTCTCGTAGTCCTTAATATTTAAATAATTATTTTCCCTTTTTATCCGTTAGCTACCTCAGTGAATATTAAATTCTCTGATTATGTTAGTGACTTATGACACATCATTATTTGCCAAAACAGGAGTCTGGTTTTCCTAGTAGTGCTGGTCGGCCTGAAACTTAAGTTAAAACAATAGACAAGAAAATCCTATTTGTTTTTTTTTTCATTTATTGACATCAAAAACAAATAAAAATATAAAAACCCAAAGAAAACACACATAAATACAAAATAAATACAAGAAAATAGAATTAAATTCTAAAACAATTTACATGAGATGTAGCTTGAAGCTACTCACAGGCATGTTGCAAACTTAAACAACGTAAAACATCATAAAAAAATAACGTTGAAATAATTGTGTTTAAAAGAACGCAAATGTCAAAATGTTTAGCAAAGCACAATGTTAAAATTGCCTCAAGTCGATACCTATTTAAGCCCGGCCCTGTTTCAATTGAAGTGCAAGCCACACACATGTTATTCGCTAATAAAATTCATTCCTTAGCATTTGCAAAAGCTTGCAGTTAAACGCAATCTTATCACGCCGGCCTAAAAACATTTTACCTGGAACTGGCTGCCGCATACCCTTGAAAAGAGCACGCTTCGATTGCATCGCTCCCTCCTAGCGGACATGATGCTGGAAACACCCGATTGCGTGCAGGCCTTGAAAGGAAAGTTGAGTTGACGCCTCCCAAAGTTTACGTTTCAAACGAGCCTTTAATTCTAGCACAATGGGTGTTGTTACATGTACACTCAAAAAATGCATTTTTGGAATTTATAAAAGTTGGCTGCCAGGCTCTTTCAGGCCGATTAAAATTAACTTCTATCGTCCTGAGCGAATTCACGTACTATACATTCTAGTCGAGCAAACCCATGCAGCTCTCAGAAGAGGCTGCGTGCGAATGCCATCTTGTTTGTTAAATTACATGAGTTGAAAATTACCACATCCCGCTTACAGCGTGTTTCTTGCTGCACTCGCGAAAACTACAAATTCACAATACACATCCAGTGCAGGACCGACTTTGCAAACATTTGCTTACATAAAATACAAGATTAGATCTAATAATAGAACATAGGAAATACAACTTGGCTTCTACATTCAAGCATGAAAATAAATATCGGTGAGGGATACAGCTGGCCCGTTACACATAGCATAATTTTCGGCCTTTGTAAATCAAAAAAATAAAGAACAAAACTATTCTTTACATTCCATTAAATATAAGTTTAAAAAACTACCTTAGAAGTTACGTAAACTATTACGAAACTAAATTTTTCTGAAAAAATTGAAAATATTTTCTAAAATTGTATTATTTGTCTCTTTGGCCACTTTTTACCAATGACTTCTGCTCTGGAGCTTTTAATTGGAGTACCTAAACATTTTTGCAATTCATGTACGTATGAACCTTTAGTTAACCCGAAGAATTTTATTGAAACCCCGAAGCCCGAAGAATGATTGCCAAACCCGAAGTCTTCGGGTCAAAATGACAGTGTTGGCAACCCTACTCTGAGGAGTGAATTCCGAAAAACCCTGAAATTAGTTTGACCCCATTTGTTAAAAGAAGTAATTTCAACTTTCTATCTGCAGTACTTCCACCCCATGGAAACCTTTTTAGGGAGTGAATTACGAAAAACCAACAAAATGGTATGACCTGATTTATAAAATGAAGTGCTTTACCAAATTTCAACTTCCATTCCGTGTGAAATGCTACTACACTAAAACTGTAGTTCAACTACAGTTTTAGTGTTGTGCTATCAAAGTTGAAGTTCATAATTACAGTTTTTGTGTGATCTGTGTATACAGACCGCCCAGTGGCCAGTTGGACATATTTTTTACACATTTGGCTGAAGTAATGAGGTACTGTAATCGTATTTCAACAAAGATTAATATTTTCTGTGGAGATTTAAATATTGATTACCTGGAAGTGTCGGCTAATAGAGACTTACTATGTGATACTACCATGAGATAAAAAAAATGATTCTGAGCACGCCTTGATATGTGTTATACGTTTGGCAGTACTGAAGTGTATTGTCAGTCTATGTCAAATTCGAGATTTGCAGGTTAAGTTTTACGTCAGTCTGTGTCAAACAACAAACAAAACCTAACCTTTTAATCTCGAATTTGACATAGGTAAACGTCAACCGACGTCAACGTAACCTATAAAAGTTGGTTAAAATGTTGTAACTTTGCGATTTCTCGATTTAAAAAAACATTTCCATTTCAATCCTTGTGTGGTTTATTTGCTTTGGCCCTTCGGGCCTCGGCAACTAAATACACAATCGTGATAAAAAGCTCAACTTTAGTGATAACTTATGTGGAAACTAATAGTTATAAAAAAATATATAGACTTGAACTCCCAAGCCCCTATACCTTCTTACTGAAGGGACTTTGTGCTAAAATATATTAGGTTTAATCGGTTTATTATAACCTAAGGAATCTATGCCAAATCGGGGTCCCATTTTTTTTGGGACACCCTGTATAATTGTTATCATTTAATTAATTTATTTACTTACATCTTACATCAAAAGAAACTAAAAGCTTTTGGTTTTGGGGAACGGTGAATGTAGCTAGAGATTTAATTATCAAAAAACCGTCAAGAGTGATAAAGATTCGGTTACTATAGTTAACAAAACATAAAAATTAAGCATTTTTAGATAACGATTACGAATCGACAAGACACTAATGATAGTTGCAACTTGCCAGAAAATTCTACTAAATACAACTATATATGACAATAATTTTTATTGAAAGTAGTTGATGGTGTACAATTACAATTACTAAGTAAATGGTAATTAAATTATTATTTCCTGTGAGTAATTGAATCTCTGGTAATTAAATTACTACATTGGCCGGTAATTGGTAATTAGTAATTAATTACTTTTTAAAAGTAGTTTCCCCAGCTCTGCGTAGAAGATACTAACACAGAGATTTTCGGCAAAAGCACTTACTTTACTAGAAATTTCTCAACGTTCAACTTGACTAATCTGCTTTCTACTAAAGCGGCTACATTTTGATAATGTTAATTTGATCAATAACAATATTCACACAGCTTTTGACGAATTTATAAATAGTATTATCTGGGCGTTACAAACTACTTGTTTTATGATAAAAGTAAAAATTAAATCAAAAAGTTCACAAGAAATGTAAATGTAAATGGGCAAATGCCACCTTAATGACCCTGCACTCGAATTTGAAAGATTTGTACAATATTTATATTTAAAATAACTAATGACCCCGACATTTTCACTTGGTATAGGACACAACGGAGTAGCTATAAAAAATTGTTGACTCAAGTAAATAATAGTTATTTACTATACAAGTGGGATAACAGCATCATTAATATACGTGTGTGTAAGTTACAAACGAGTGCGTAGCACGAGTTATGTTAGCACACAAGTATATTAATGATGCATTATCACACATGTATTGTCAAAATTTTATCTACGACTGCCTAAAATTGAGAAAAGCGCATTAAGAGAAATGTCAGATCTGTAATTTTCAAAAATATTTTAGTAGGCAAATGTCATTATGTCATTCATTTGACACTATTTCGGTTAGGTAATGAAGTCATTACACAACTCAGTTGCGTAATAAAACCATTACATAACTGAGTGGTGTAATGAGCTAACTACAGTATTGTATTATAATCATGCAGCTATCACTCATTCTACTCATTTTCAGCAAATTGTGGAAGTATTTGTAGACTACTTCTCTACGGTGGCTGAACGTAGTCTTCAAAAAAAAAACTGGGACCTATCCGTTCTGCTGCTTGCACCAGTTGTAATTTGAATCCTAATACATTTGTTTTTATACCAGTCAAAATCTTAAAAACAGGCACAGTAAAGGCAACGATATGTTATCTGCCAAAATTGTAGAATCAATAATTGACATTATTAAAGTTCCTTCAGCAAGTCTTATCAACTTATGTGTACAAGTAGGTCAATTTCCCGAAATACTAAAAATCGCTGCGGTGATACCAATCTTTAAAAAACCATTTACGATGTATAGAAAATTACCGCCCTGTTTCTAAAGTCATTGAAACTATAATCTACCGAAAGATCCTCGATTTTGTTACTAGATATAGTATTTTTACATCTGCGCAACACGGATTTCGTAAAGGAAGATCAACTAAGAGCGTTGTCTATAACTTAGTGGACTTGGTAAATAAAACCCTGGATGCTGGTAAATGTGTAGCGGCTTCTTTTTTTATCTGTCCCGAGCTTTCGATACCATAAATAATGCTTTCATTTGCGACAAATTGTATGCAGTTGGCATTAGAGGACAAATGTTATCATGGATATCATCTTATTTGACACAAAGGAAACTGTATGTTAAGATAGATAATGTCACATTATCCTGTCGTGATATCGATCTTGGCGTTCCACAGCGGTCAGTCCTGGGACCATTGATTTTTCTATTATATGTCAATAACCTTCCTAAATATGTCACAGCGGAGAAAATAATAATGTTTGCTGACGACGCAACGTTAGCGATTTCAGCATCGAGTCCTGCAGAATTAGTGGGTTCAGTTAACACTGCTATAAAAAGTTTTCATTGCTGGTGCAATGCCAACAAGCTGATTTTAAATCTTGAAAAAACTGTCATTGTAAAGGTTTCTAAGCAAAATATGAAATACCATCATCAATTTGTTGTCAACAATATAAGTATTGATCAATTTCATGTGGTAAAATTTCTAGGCACATTTTTGGATAGCCATCTTTCGTGGAATTCACACATTGACCATGTAAGTAAGAAAATTAGCAAAGCTTTCGTCATCTTACCCCAACCCGTAGGTAATATGACAAACATATATGGGTAAGATGACTAGTAACAGAAATCGCATACAAACTGACCATATTCTCCATAACGGTTACAGTTTTCATGCTATCATGTTGAACAAGCTGAACATTGAATCCAGTCTTCAGTAGGAGGTTCTTGATAAGTTTTGTGACATACTGGACAACTGTGAATCGTTTGATTAGTTGCACGTGCCTGGACTGTTTGGTTCGTCATTTTACCCCCGTCAACTTGCCCCGATCTTCACAAAAAACGCTTTGTTGAGGTTAGGTATCAACACGAGCAACAAGAAATTAAAATCACATAAAATAATCGTCATTACTACACAAATTCATGCAGTTTAATAATAGTTATTTACTATACAAGTGGGATAACAGCATCATTAATATACGTGTGTGTAAGTTATAAACGAGTGCATCGCACGAGTTATGTAAGCACACAAGTATATTAATGATGCATTATCACACATGTATTGTACAAAATTTTATCTACGACTGCCTAAAATTGAGAAAAGTGCATTAAGAGAAATGTCAGATCTGTCATTTTCAAAAATATTTTAGTAGGCAAATGTCATTATGTCATTCATTTGACACTATTTCAGTTACGTAATGAAGTCATTACACAACTCAGTTGCGTAATGAAACCATTACATAATTGAGTGGTGTAATGAGCTTCATTACCTAACTGAAATAGTGTCAAATGAGTGACGTAATGCGTTACTTATCCCACTGGAGTAGATAAACATATTAATTTAACTGACTATTCAACACTATAACATATAAACCAATCACATTGCAGACATTTGCTTTTTTTAACCAATAACAGCAGTATATCACTGAATATTGGGCACCATGCAAAATATTCACAAAACAATGTACGTACTCAAAAAATAAATAGCTTTGTTGCGAAATATCGCTTAGCAACGATGTTCTGTCCTTAGTGATATCGTTAGGTTACGTAACACTACACCCCAACAAACTGTGTGGCTTGTTTTAAAAAATTTAAAATGCTGTGTTTTGGAAGTATTCCGCTGAATTTAATTGAGAATGAATAATTATATTAATTGTTGGATTATTTTTCAATAAAGTTAATTGTTATGTATTAATATTGTTAAATAGTCGTTCCAAATACCACTCGAAGTGGATATATATTTTTTTTTAAATATTTTGCCATTTCCATAGAAATTATTGCAAATTTCACTCAACAAAATCACATTTTTGATGTGATTTTCTATCGTGAAATTTAAACGCAATAATTTACATGGAAACGACAAAATATTTGTCAAAAATATATCCACTGCTTGTGGTATTACCCTTGATTATTTTTTTCGTAGCGATCTCAACCAATCAAAAGGTTGGATTTAGTTAAGTTATCTTGTATAATTTCGATTATACAAATTCGATTATACTAGAGTAACTTCACTAGGCAACGCAATACATAACTTTAGTTAACTTGATGTTGTTTTCATGGAGATGACTTTCAGCTAGGTTAATACAAATAAATCGAGCTGCCAATAAAATATTTATTTGATTCTAATATTAAAATTTACTCAAAAAATAATCAAATCGAATACAATGCGTACTTCGAACAGGTTATACGTCTCAAACTTCCTGCACAATAACAAATCGTGTCAGTTTGACAGAATAATTCTCCCGCTAACGCGGTCGGATTATTTAACCTGTCAAACTGACACTCTTTTATTATTGTGCAACAAGTTATCGACATATAACCTGATAATATCGAAGTACTTATAGTATTACTTCTGATAATAATCCAGAAAACACTAAAAACGATTACTACAAAATTATACCGCGATATTGAAAAACAAACTTTATGTGACTTAGCTGCGTCTTAAAATATTACTTTACCTACACATTTTAGTCCTAGATACAATTCACTAGATGGCGCTAGTATTCAGTTTTGTCTAGTGTACCTGTATAAATACAGGTACACTAGTTTTGTCCACTTCTTTTGTTGTTTCAATAAAACCCCTTCGTCATCTTACCCCGATCTCCCCTACTTGACAGTTCCTCTGACCGTAGCTAAGGCCGAACGGTCATCTTCAAAACTGAAATTGATCAAGAATTACATACGAAGCACTATGGGACAGGAAAGGCTCAGCAATCTAGCTTTGCTTTCAATTGAAAATGATAGAGAGCTCAACAAATTAACTTTGATAAAGTAATCAATTACTTTGCTTGTAAAAAAGTTAGGAAATAGAATTTAATGTGATCTTGATTTCAGTTAAAACTCAACCTGTGTAGACTTAGGATATTGTAACTTTGTAAGTTTTATATGCATGCTTGCATGTTGTATAACAAGTAGCACTCCGCCTGGCGCAGAAATTTTTTCATCGCGATAGGCGCCTTCTGCATGCTCTAACGACTACCACTAAATTAATAATAATAACCGGGACCGCTGCAGTATAAGGTTAACGCCTTAGCCAACTGGTTAGTAAGCTTCTACAGTTTTATATTAAACTCAAGTAAATATGTGTTTTGTCTGTTTTAAATGCCCATTCTTCTATCTTAACAGAAAAAAAAACACCAAATAGCAACCCTATTAAAAAAGGCTTACTAAATGAAAGTGGCGTAGAGGTAAAGAGGAAGATAGCTTGGGGGGGGGGCCATAAATATTTGTTGCCCCAGGGCCCACAAGCCTGTAACTACGGCCCTAATCTTGGGGAGCTAGTGTACACAGTAAAAGAGTGTTTATAGCACAAAAAAGAATCTTTAAGATTGATATTTGACCTCAAATACGATGAATCGTACGTTAGCTCGTTTAGGGAATATAAAATACTGACATTCCTTGTTTTTTTATATTTAAAAGTCTTTTATTTACAAAGACAATATAAATTATTTTACAAAGAATTCATTCTTCATTTCTACAATACAAGACATTGCAACACTATAGCTACGGTACAACATAAAACCGCTAAATTTGAACGGTCTCCATCGTACCTGGGTTCAAAACTTAACAATAAGTTATGGGAAAATGTGCAAAATCTTGGGTACGCCCAATTTAAACTAAAAATTAAATAGGTGCTCCTCAGTAAGAGCTATTATTCTATAAGGGCATATACAGTGTGTCTACGGATTGAGTTCACATAAGGTTTAAATGACAAAAATTTTGGAGTTAGATGTCAATATTCTAGCTCCTGCTTGTTCTCAAACCAAGATTTTGAGAAAATCAATCAAATTAATTAATATACAGAGTGTTTTTAAAATCGATTTTTAAAAAATTACCAAGAGTAAACCACCTTTATTAAAAGAGATAACAAAAAAAGTATTAAGAAAAGTTGTTTAGAATTAATATTAATAGCAGACTTTCAATTTTCAGACAAATCGGCCTCTTTAATTTTTAAAAATATTTTTTGGTTTTTTATGCCAACATACTTTTTATCGTGGCTGTAGGAGGCACTCTAACTGGTTCATAAACTAAGATGTTAAAAAAATAATGGAGTGCCTCATACAGCTACGATAAAACGTATGTTGGTATAAAAAATTTAAAAAAAAACCTTTTAAAGCAAAGTAGGCCGATTTGTCTGAAAATTGACAGTCTACCATCATTCTGGTTTTGATTGATTTTCTCAAAATCTTAGTTTGAGAAGAAGCAGAAGCGATTACTAGAATATTAACATCTAACTGGGAAATATTTTGTCATTTACACTTACACCTCATGTGGACTCAATCCGCGGACACACTGTATATGTGACACCAATGTATGATAAAATCTAGGTAGTTTATATGTTTGATTGTTTGTATATTGTTTGTATTAGAATGTAAGAATATGTACGTAGTTTTAGCACACAGTTTTGACTTGTACGATGAGATAATTTGTCTTTTCAACTAACGCTCTATTTAGTACGGTTTCTGTAAAATTTGTAATTTTTCAAAATTCTTGGAAAATACTTTAAAATTCAAAATCAAATTTTTGACTAATTATAAAATCACTGTAAAAGGACGTTATGTGCATGTATCACACCAGATTTTTTTTCATGTCACAGTTTGGCCTCTATCACAATTCATGCATGCAACCTACTAAAAATATATAACAGCCTAGTGGGACAAGGAAACATTGTGAATGAATTATAAGAAGAGAATTCAAAATTGTCATTCACTTTCTTGTTTGTAATAGATACAGAATTTGAACTTAAATTGTTATATAAGGACGTCGAAATCGTCATTAAAAATACAATAAATTGACAGTGAAGTAACCCATTGTTTTACGACTTTTTATAGTTGGCGAAGTGACAGAGTGGTGACAGAAAACACAAAATAACCTAGAGGAGTTGGTTATAATTATGTAATTTCATGATTTCTCGATTTAAAAAAAATGCCTAGGCCCTGCAACTAAATTCTACTTTCGTAATAAAAACTTGAACTTCAGTGCCTTGGTATACAAATAACTATTTCTACCTCTTTACAATACGCTTGTCCCAATGCCCAAGTAGCTTTCTAATTCCCACAGTGAAGTATTCTTTCGGTTGCATAATTTCAGTTGCTTATGCAACGAAGTTTGCACCACGTTCACCAATGTTTGTTTCATTATTTTATTTAAAGTCCTTGTATGGCTTTCATTGAAAGATTTTCACTTTCTAAACACTGATCTGCAATCTACGAGTAACACCTTTCTGCTTAAGCTATATTTAAAGCTGTTCATGAATTTTTCTAGACACAAAAGCTTGATAATAATAAGTTATGCAACAACCTTGAATACATAATTTGACGCCATCGTAAATATAACTGTCAATATTAATGCAACTAGCCAGGCTTGATAATTCAGTGGTTAAGCATCATGACTACTGATTTAAGGGTCGCTACCTAGTACTTTACATGCCTAGACCTTGTCCATAACAAACACACAAACAAACTGCAGTTGTTTGTGGTCGTAACTACAGTCCAGTCATTAGATACTTTTGTAGTTGCAAAAGGTTGAAGAGTTTTGAAACTTGACAGGATTGTGTGTTTGGTGGCCCTAAGTATGACCCTAAGTATGCGACCTTAAGCAACCGCCGGCGCCGCTCACGCCGCCATTTTGAAAAAATGGCGGCCAAAATCGGTTTTTGGCATGTAACGCTTCCTGTAGGTTTTAGAAAAAACAATTGCGATGAAAAGTTGAAGAGGATTACATTTTCTACAAAACCGCTTTGATATTTTTTTTGTCAGACTAATATTTTTCGAATTACAGGACCGAACAGTAAGGCGAATTTTTAAAAATTTTGTATAAGCAGCACTTGTATGGTACTTTTTACCAATTATGTATAAATTAGCCTACCTAAAGTAGTTTAGTGCAGTAAAATAATAAAAACATAGGCTATCAACTAAGGGTCCATTTTCTCTTCCAGTGTGAACATATCTTGTAAGTATACCTAGACGGCTTGACTTTGCATAAAGTAAATGGCCGCACGCATGAAATTATGGCGGCATTTGTTGCATGATCTCTAAATGAAGCTGCCAATTTTCTATACTTTCTGCTTGAATGAACTGTATCAGCAAGGAAACCATACGGAAGTATTGCACCCAAAACTTTGCCGTTGGACCATTCGTCTCAAGTTGAGCTAAACGTCCTTTGAATTTTCGTTCGACCGATTTGTAGCAGTCTTTGTTGTCCACTTCCAGAACAGCGAATCTATTGAGTACCACGGCCAATTCAGTTCTTTCCTCATCTGTTAAGTCTACACCATGTCACACGATATTTGCAATCGCCTGGTGACATAAAATATGAGCCCTGATCGTCCTTGCATAGTCATGTCCGCCCCGCATTTTCTCTATGGAATGTTCGGCATACATAGGCGCCGACTTCGTAAAATTCCATGTGGAGCCATTGGATATTCATCGGGAGGTCGGGGGGTGGGGGTACGGAGTACCCCCCAGCTAGAAGGGGGGTTTGAAAAATTTGAGTTCAAATACACAGTTTTAACGCTTCCAATTGACTATATTTTTGCCACTGATTTATCAAGGTTGTTTCAGAAAATATAAAAAATAACGCATAAAATTTAAAAAACATAGACAAGCAGCACTTAGATACTATTTCATGACAATAATATAAATACGTATGCTAAACAGATTTATTCACAAACACATTATGCAAACAACTTAAATATTTCTATGTGAAAACAAAAACAAACTTTACTTCATAAAATATAAAAATAAAGTAGGCAAAAGACAACTCCAACTAACAACAAAGTTACTCCATAAAAAATGTATTTTGAATTTAAACACAGGAATTTTATGTGGAGCCCAGCCCTACGTTTATCATTTCATGTGGGGCCTGGGCCTGGTGGCCCCCATTAAGTCGGCGCCTATGTCGGCATAGATGGTGGACAACACTTCCTTCAAACCGCTACCGCTCATTAGATAACTGATACATCCCATAAAAGACATTACACAGTGAAAACCGCTAAGACGGGGAATAATGTTATCTAACTCTGGGTCTGGACCACAGTGACTAGCGACTATATCTTGAAACAATTCTTTGGCTCCGCTTATTTGTTTCGCCAGTTATCCAATTATTTCAGGCCAACCTGTATATGTTTACTTGCGTTAGAATCCGTTGTATTTCGAATTATTTCAAATTTTTAGTCCGCTCACTTTGTACCGATTCTGGAAAATCCGTATTGCTCGTTATCGAGACGCTCCAGCCTTCAGCTGTTTTTCGCTTGTTGGCCGATCTGCGAGCATTCTTTTCCGGCATTTCGACGAAGCAACTCGCTTCTAAGAAGGCGTTGTGTGTGCTTATTTCGCCACGACAACTAATTTCGTTTCCAAGAGCTGATAATCCGAATCAGGTACGATGGCGCTTTTCTGTTTGTTATTCCCATAGTAATGACATTTTCTTTAGCTCTTAAATAATATTGTAAAACCGAAAAATTCGACCTGGGACGCTAGGCCGCCGTGCTGCTTTAATTTTCGACTCCGCCGGATGTCCAGCCTTAATGCTTCAACCTGGGAAGTGATTCTGCTTCGATCACGGGCCCATTAAGGGAACTCCTGGCTGTTTGGTATAGCAACCCCTGACCAGTTTTTCCGTCAGTGATTAGCGAGTGCCAGGAACTCAAGGTTAGTGCCGCCCTTGGCGGTCATCAGTATATTGAAAGCAGATGGTAGACGGCCTTCGAATTGATTTGGCTCGGCTGTTTACAATTATTTTCCGTTAATTATATGTAATATTTGTAATTTGAATTCCGAAACCAACCACAGTCAAGATTCGCATTTACAATCACTGTCATTACTTAATTATATAGTTCAATTTAATACATGCTTTTGTTTGATATGTATCTGGTTATTATTATATTTAATCTTGATCAATATTAAAGCTGTAATTTTGGTGTTTAATAAGTCCTTTGTAAAAGGAGCATTCACGCCTTTTGAATTCAATAACCTGGGTAGAAAGGTTTAACGATATGAGAGTGATAAGCTTATCCCTTAAGTTATTTGGTAATTACAATTAATTTGAGAACCTGAAAGGGGTTTCTAACCTTTGTGCGTGTCGCAACCTTCAATATATTTACACCACTGTATTATGACACTTTGTTTGTGATTAAATTACTTTCAATGGTTACTGTTGACTTTACAAGACGACTTGTTTTTTGATTATTAAATAAATGCTAGTCGCTTGTAGTTATTATTTTTAATTATTTGAAATCTTTGGATTTCTGGCGCTCAATTTTTTGAAGATATTGCAGGGATACAGCTGGTGATTAGAACCCACGACTTAATCGCCGAAATTTGAGTTAGCTCGGCCATTGCGGTAAGTAAAGCGTTTTCAGAGCTGCCGTGGTGTACAAACTATAGGGGGGTTGATCTGCAATCTTTCTTACTACCATTTAATTAATTAATCGCAGGTCGGCTTCTTTATCGTTTCAATCTCTAGCTTTAAAATAGAGACGTTGGTCGAATGTGACGAAACATAATTATTCCACATTCATGAATGGCAAGCGTAGAATCTGTGATCTTTTAAAATGGTTTTTCCTGAGTTGCTTCCTCCATAAAGCCGTTCCAACCTCCTATCGACGGTAAGTTTGACTTCTTAGCATAAAACCACAGTAAATCACAACTTGAGGGTGAAACGTCCTTCTGGATTGGATGCACCATCTCTAGGTCTTGAACAGAATTGTTTGCAACCTCGACTCGTTATTCTTTCTAAACATTTGTATGGGTACATTTCCAAACACTCTGACAAGTTTAGTGGATGGCATTGTTTCTGTATGAGGAATAGCTTGGTCTGGAGCAATAGCATCTCTTGGTGTCACGCAGTGCATTGCTTGTGTTTAATGTGTTCAATCTATTTAATCTATTTGTATTGAAATCAGTATTGTCGAAGACAAATTGCGAGAATGCTTCTTCGAGGATTGCGATTGGTAGACGTATAATGGCGGATATTTCAAACAACACACATTCTATTTACGATGCGGAAAAGCCCAAGGCTGACAGCAGGTCTAAACTTCAGCCAAGTTAGAAAGGCGAGCCAAGTAAACAAACGAACATGGTCGGTGAAAAACACGTGATAGAAGAGCGTTCTGTGGTTGGCCGTTTCGAAGAGAAAGCCGAACACCACTTACGCCCGCCTTTACACTAGAGGAGGAATGAGTGTTGTTTTTTTGTGCGGTAATTTCTTTTACAGCAACATGCAACGGACGTTTACGTGAAATGTGCACCGTGTTAAAAACTGGTTTAAGCCACACTGAGAACTGTCAGAATCTTTGTTTACATGGCTCGCCTTCGTAATGTGGCTCAAGTTTAGTAGTTTTTTCAAACCAAATATTTTATAAAGATATGTACCAACGCCGATATGCAGTGGTGACAAAAATTACCGCCGTCTGGTAGATGAGATAATCGCATGGGCTATAGCTTTACACGTAATGTGCCAGTTGTCTACACTATAGCGTTTATTTTATTTTATTTAAGAATACAAGAAGTAGGCGGCGAAGCCGATAAAACTTCTATCAAGAAAACAAGCAGATACAAACAACTGCATTTAAATGACACACATGTCACATGACAACTTAAATTAATATGTTATTAATTTGTTAAACCATAATTATATAAAACGATCATACAGACTCTTGAAAACATTTAAAGTAGAGGAATTAACAACAGTGTGTGGTAACGAGTTCCATTGCTTCTAGTCATGACATTTTGAGACAACAGACCAACGTTTTCAGTATTACGGTGCCGTCTTCGAGTATTCTATCCGTAGGTGGATATATATTGGTAAAAAGTACCATGCAAATGCTGTTTATACGAGATTTTAAAAAGTTCGCCCCATTGTTCGGCCCTGTAACTCGGAAAGTATTAGTCTATCATAAAAACATATCAAAGCAATTTTGTAGAAAATTTGATCCTCTTCAACTTTTCATCATCATTTTTTTCTAAAACCTACAGAAGCCGAATTATATGCCAGAAACTGATTTTGGCCGGCATTTTTTCAAGATGGCGGCGCGAGCGGCGATCGCATGAGGTCGCAAACTTAGGTGCATGTTAAGGACCTCCAAGTCTGCACTCCCCCACTCTCCCACCAAAACACTAATATTATTATGTGTCTAATGACTGGACTACTAACAAGATCATTTTAATACATATAGAAAATCTTAGCAGCAGATCTTTATTTACGTCCAGAAATAAAGAGAGTGAAGATGAATTACCTTAAAATTACTGTACTACAACCTTTGTTGCAAAGGTTCCAAAAAAGCTATATAGTTGTTGTGTATCTACTGATACGGTACTATATCAGGTAATTATCTTAGATACCTTCTGCTATGGTCACATGGGCATAGCCCTACCAGAGTTTTGCTAAGATTGCGGTGTTCCAACCCTAGCATGGGACCTTTTACATGATAGTAATAACATAGGACCCATGTTTTATATATCTTCTAAAAAATTACATATTGTAGATGCGTTGCTATGCATTTTTATAATTTTTAAAGATCTTGCCAAAACTGGAGTTTAAACTCATGACTCGTAAGTCACGCTTTAATCATAAGGTGAAAATAGTCTCATAGTATTTATAGTTACGCGAGGAGTGGAACTATTGCTTTTAATTCTTTCATAATGAATTATAATAAAAATGGGGAAAATATGCTTCATATTTCAAAACGTAAAGTAGGTATATGCCAGTTTTCCTTTCATTAGATTGAAGCAATAGTTATTTCTGCATCAAAGGAAGTAAATAGTATTTACCAGTCAAGGATGAGTTTGCAGCAAGGACTAGCAATAGAGTCCAAGACCGATCCCGAGTTGATTATTAGATTTTTTCCACAACTGCGTAAACTAAAATATTTGGTTTTTACTTTTGATGTTTAAAATCATATTTTTGACATTTGAATACATTACTAAAAATCTGTATATCTAGGTGTCAACTGGTGTGTAGAGTAGGTTCCTTTTCTAGAAATGTAAGTGAGTTGCTTATGCCCCGTCGTCAGTAGCAACCAACACCTTGCAGTTTAGGGAAAAAATAATCATACCTATATTATATACCAAGGGACAAAAGTGCATCATTTGATACTGCGAGTGAAGTTTATTGCCCGAGACGAAGTCACTCAAATAATCAAAGGCACATTGGTCCCTAGGTATATATGCTATTTTTTTCACGTCTGGGAAAAAAACACGGTTTCACAATACCAAAATCGTGACAGAAATAATAAATTATTCCCTAGAAGAGAAAAATTTACCTAGGCAGTTTTCATTATAACTGAAACAACAATTACGTCAAATTCAAGGTTAGCAGGTTAGGTTATGCGTCAGTCTGTGTCAAAACTGACGCAAAACCTAAACTGATAACATCGAATTTGACATAAACTTACAGTGCCACCAACTTTAAAATTTAAAAATGTCAATAAATTACGTTTAAAAAAAACCAGGTTTGTAGTTTTAAATCTTCCTGCAATGTGAAAAAAGAGACTGCTATTTTGCTTCAGTGTGTACCTCAGCAAAATAATGCATTTCTCTCCCTCATTGCATAATCTACTATTTTGCACTCCCATCATCAAATAGCGCTACAGCCCATCACAGGCCTTGGCTAACTCAAGGATCCGTCTCCTTTGTGGTCGGTTCTGCGCTGTTCCCTTTGTATACTATCATAGGCATTTCGAAAGTCAACAAATATATAGTGTGTCTCTATGTTGTACTCGTATGTTTTTTCTAGCAGTTGTCTGAGTGTTGATATTTGATCTTTCGTGGAATTTCCTGCTCTAAAACCACGCTGATAATTGCCTATTATTCTTTCTGCGTACGATCGTAATCTTTCGTACAAAAGGTTAGCAAAGATCTTGTATGCTAGGTTGAGCAGAGCTACTCCTCTATAATTTGCGCAGAGTAGTTGATTTCCTTTCTTATGTAAGGGACATATGATTCTCCTATTCCATTCTTCTGGAAGAGCCATTTCATTCAAAATATGTACAATTCATTCGTGGATTCGTTTTTCCAGATCCTTACCCGCTTTTTTCAACAACTCTGATGGTATATTATCGGTACTGGTGCCTTATTGTTTTTTGCTTGTTGATTGCAGCTCTAACTTCTTCTAAGGTTGGTATTTAGCTGTCTTCGTCGTTTCCTATATCTAACTGTACTTAATTTTGGCCCGGAGGTGTAGCATCTTCATGTACTACGTTCTAGTCTATCTGAGGGTTTAATAACTCGTTAAAATGTTCTACCCATCTACTCAAAACGCTCTCTGCCTTTCGGCAATTATATTTCCACCTGCGTCTCTACACATAGTTATTCCTGGCTTGAATTCTTTTTTTGTTCGATTCAAATATTGGTAAAAATTGCGGCTTTCGTTTCTACTGTTACGTTGTTCTATACCTGCTAGCTGTTCGTTATAGTAGGTATGCTCTTTTCTTGGCTCTGTGGACTCGTTTCTCTTCCCTTCTTTTTTCTTGATATTCTTCTTCGGCTTTTCTGGTACGGTGTTTTTGCTGCATTTTCTTATATGCTTCATTCTTTTCGTGTGTCACATTCTTGCATTCTGCATCAAACCAATGATTTATTTTAAGTTGTGGTTCCATTCCCAGAACTTGTTGTGCCGTTTGCCTTATGATGTCTTTACATTGCTGCCATTTCTCATTTATATCATTTGTTTCCTATATCTCTTGTAATCCTTGGTTTAGTATATGCTTATATCTGGTCACTACTTCTTCCTCTTTTAACGCTTCTGTGTTGTATTTTCTAAGTCTTACTCCCGTTTCTTTCTTCAAATTAGATATTCTGTTAGCTGGTTATTACTATAAAATCTGGGAGATCTTTCACAGCAGCATAAAATTAGGTACACTTGGATGCAATTTCCGGCCGCTAACTCAGCGATAGGAGGCCGTGAAGTTAATCACGACAGAACTAAATCGGTAGAACATTAATTAATAAAGCCCAGAGCGCCAACAATTTTTGAAGATAACGGCAAATGCACCCCGGTGAACTAATGAGAAATTGTAAACTCTCTACCTTGCAACCACACTCCCTGAAAGATAGCTTCAATAACAACATATCAGCCATAACTAACTCACCTTGTAAACTGGTAAATTGGATCATTTAATATCGTAAAAATATCACAGTACAAGCTTACATTTAATGACACAAAACGCATAAATTGAATCTACAGAAACGCTCTAGACTAAAACAATATACTTACAGTTTCAAACATAAACAGCAATATGCAACATATTAAAATCTCGCAGCTTCGCAAGCTACTAGCCGCAAAAGTTTCTGGTTCTAGAGGAAACGGCACGCGATCCTCGAGCATTATGCTGAGAAGTTCCTGCGGCCATAGTGGCATGGCTCCGCGCAAAACGGCGCTGCTCCAGCAGGAATGAGGTGCAAAATACGAAGCCTACTTGTGCCCTAATATGAGCGCTGACGACAAGGGAAACGGTTCCGTGACGGCTCAAGAACATCAATCCGCGGGACCTACAGCACATCGCCATAAACCACGTGAGACCGGACAATTTTGCCGCCGCCGCTAATTACAACCGGCATAATTCTTGCCTGGGACTGCTTGATGTCCAAATGTTGCCTAATACGGCTTGCTGTAAGAGGGAAAAAGAAGGTTCTAATAGAACACGCACGGACAGGCTTCCTAGCGCAAAATAGATACTCACTCCAGGTGGTTTTTGGGCTCAGAAAAAAACAGCTCGAATGTGCTAACACCGATGAATCCGCCGTAGCGAAGGAAACCAATGTCCTTACATACGTCCGGGGGCTTCAATCCACGACAGCGTGAGGGTATTCAAAACTTCACATATCCAAACCAACCAAATAACCCTATACAGGTTGTCCGAAATTCGCTTTGAACATAGGAAATTAATGAGTGCGACAAGGAAAACATAAACAAAATGAGTAGCAGGACAAAGACAAAACGTAATCATGGCTAGCTAAATTTTTAAACTAAAATTAAGTCAATGAAACAAACAAACACTTCTGTCAAATATTTTAGCTGTTGTTAACAGTATAAAGTGAGGTTTAAATATACTATTGTTTACTATTCAGATAATTATTTTAATTATTTAAACCTCACTTTATACTCTTGATGACAGATAACATATTTGACAGAAGTGTTTTTGTTTCATTGACTTAATTTTAGTTTAAAAATTTAGCTATTCATGATTACGTTCTATCTTTGTCCTGCTACTCATTTCGTTTATGTCTTCCTTGTTGCACTCATTAATTTCCTATGTTCAAAACTGATTTCGGACAATCTGTACTATAAGCGCCCCGAACTAGTGAATAGCACTTTTAGTGAACTACTCGATTCGAAATGCTAGCGAAGAAGGAAGCGGGTCCCAGCCTGCCAATGGTTTTTCCAGATAAAAGCCTATCGCCAGAAGACACGGGTAGATGCCAATGCGCAACGTGCGGGAAAATAGCATTCAAATTCGAAATTATGGCAGTCGGCGCATTCTGCACGTAACAATTCTTTCTCTCATTTTGATGGCTAGCATGTAATGATCGGAATCAATGTTTGCACCCCTATATGTTCTTGCATCAAGAATGTTGATTCTGTGGCGCGTCTATGAGAAGATGATCAATGGCGTTGAAAGTCTTACCATCTGGTGATTTCCATGTGACCTGATGTATTACTTTATGTGGAAAATATGTAGTTGCTATAATCATATTGATCAAAGTGGCGAGGTTTATTAATCTCATACCATTATCATTTGTTTCTACATGCGGGCTGTATTTCCCTATAGTAGGTCTGTACATGGGCTCTTGTCCTACTTTCGCATTCAGATCACCAACTATTATCTTGATGTCATGTTTGGGACATCTATTATAAACTGCCTCAAGTATCTCATAGAATTCCTCCTTTTCATCATCATCTTTATCTTCAGTAGGGGCATGTACGTTAATTATATTGTAGCTAAATTATTTTCCTTTAATACGAATTCGGTATATTCTACTATTTATAGCTTCGAAGACCGTTACATGGTTCTTTATTCTTCTGTTGACTATAGACCCAGTGCCAAGAAAGTGTTGTCTAGAGTCGCAGCTGTAGTAAACCGTGTGATTACGCTTTTCCATTATTCCATCTCCGATCCATCTCATTTCTTGGATTGCTGTTATGTCCGCCTTATATTTATCTAGAGTCTCGGTTAGTATTCTTAGTGTACCTGATTTATATGTATAAAGTCCGCACATTCCAACAACATATCCTTATATCATTGTCCGATTTTCGCGCATGAGGTCGTCCTCTTTGAGACAGTCCGGCTACTTTTCCTTGGTTCTTCACAACTACACCCCAGATCACAAATGATGAAATAAATCTGATTTTGCTGGTTTTAAAATTTATACGTTCAATTCGGAAAAATGGATGGCTTTGGATATGTAGATGGGTAACTAAGGTAGTGTTGCAAATAATGTCATTTTGAAGGACCAAAATCCCTGAGGCATTAAATTTATTATTTAATCCCGCAGGGATTAAGCAGCACTGGTCCTTCAAAATGACGCCTAAAGTAGGTCGTTTAGTTCCGAGAATGTAAAAAAACATTTAATTTGTGTAAATATCGACATGTTGCCTAGCTACAGTGTTGAATTTTTGCCTTTTTCTTATCACGACGTTAAGAGAATAGTATAATCCCTTCACGACCGTTTTGGGACAGAGTTGGCTATTATTTTTCTTTTCATGTTGGACTAACAACTGATTCGGTGATGTAGCGGATGCAACTCTTTTTTCTGTCAGTGTCTCTTCGACATTTTCTTGCCACCACATTGCCAGATTTATTATTTTAATATTCGTAAGAAAATAAATGATTTATCAAGTGTGTAATAGCTATTTATGCAACAAGTGCTAAAAGCCGACGTTTATGCGCAAGACATGAAAATTATGTCTCGTGAATAAACGACTTTGAGCACACGTTGCATACAATATTTTATCTACGACCTTAATGTTACCGTTATTAATCCATAAATATCGATTTAACAAAGGTTTGCATCTGCGACACTTTTAATTTATGTCATAATAAACAGTTGGCCACGCCGCGCGGGCGATTGTTTGCCACGCCAGTACTGTCAAGGTGAGTTACGAAATGTAATTATTGATACTCCACATCTGACTGTATTCATTACATAATGCTTTAATTATTTCAAAAACACTTTACCTGTAACGCAAGAAGCAACTAGAATAACTTTACAACTTCACTTCCAGTTCAAAATTGTAGTTTTATAACCTCACTTCACTTTTAGCCCATGTGCTAAAAGTAAACAGCTGATTTCTTTAACCACGGTAAACTATAAAACGTCACTTTTAGTGAAACAAGCTAGCGCTAAAAGGCCTACTTTTAGTAGTGGTCGTAGATAAAAATAATTGTAATTTCCGTCAAAAGAAAAGTCAAAGTGCCCAAAATAATTTTGTTATAACAAAAAATTTCCATTAAACGATGCTACTGCCAATTTAAAAAGGATTGACCAGATTTAAAAGAACACGAGTTGATGTGGAGACTAGAAAATATATTTGCTGTACGTTAAAAAATGAAATTTTGGAATGGAAAAACAATCCAGCGTAATATATAATAATTTACTACCTACCTGTTTATTACCACCAAATCAGCAAGTCATCCATTTGACAAGATATTTACATTTTTTACATGTTAATTTTTATAAGACCAATATTGCTCAATTGCTCTACTAAATTTATTTGGCATCAGTTACCGACGTCTTTATCCATCCACACCAGCAAGCAAGCAAGCATGTAAAATAAAGTGGCATATTTATATCATGTACACAATCCAAATTGCAATAAACATTAATATTGAATGCTTTTCTTTTGCATTAGTTCTCATTCTCGTTTCTGTCGTCAATTGTCAAATCATTTCAATTTTTTATCCTTAAGTTAAACAGAGATCCGGCAACAATGTACCTATTCAGAAAATATAACCTTAAACTGAAAACAACCTAACCTAACACAAAAAGTATCAATTTCCATTAGGGAGTTTAGTTGCCACAGGGGTACTGCCAATGCATATAGATACCAAATGATAATAAGATGAATGCGAATGAAAATACAGTAACAAAGATCGAGTCCATCTGTGAAAGCACTGTCTCCTACACTTACAAGCCATGCTGTTAGACTTCACAACATTGCATCTCTGGTAGTTGGTGGTCCTAAATTACAATACTCCATTTTGAAATAATTTTGCTTTAAAGAGCACATTTTACTCTTTATCAAATTTTACTCTGTAATTAACTAAAGATAGCTTCTGTAATTGTGACATTTATTAAATACTCGAGTACCTAATACAAACATGTAACAGTATATTTATAAAAATAAAACAACTTAACCTGTGTAACCCACATAGATAAAAGAACATTTCTGTAATTATTTTAAAGTTTGTAACTTTCTATACACCACTGCTGATTGAGAGTACAACATATATGCAAACACTATGGTGCTGCTGCTGTAAATAATCTTATTTGAACATAATAAACTTATCTGCTCGGTAACATCTAAATTTGTGTGACGTAAATTGTTCCATAAACTTCTAAAAACTGCTGATGTCATCATTTAAAAACACTTTCACTTTTTGTGCATGTCTTTCCAATACTTGTCTACTTCTACATTCAGAATTTGTCCTTTCTTGAGGCGCTTTCGACAACGAATAAGTTGGTAAATTTGGAAATATGCTTGGGACAGCATTGTCAGCTAATCAAGGGTAATGCAGCAACAGTTCTGCAGATCCGCACTCTATTTCCATTAAAATGTATTTCACACACGACAGCACTTTTTCTTGGGGTCCAACGTTCTCGTGCTGTTGCATGAAGCCATGCTTTCTTTCGGTCTCATCCATTGGAAAAGAAAATGTTGTTATAGTTTGCATAGGATTTTCTTGTAAGGTACTGTTGTAGTTGGTACACAGCGTCTTCGTGGCATTATAAATATAAAATTAAAAGTTACAAGAAATGCCCTAAAAATGAGGTTAGATTGTTACTTACCTCAGTGAAATACTTAATAAAAACCCATAAATTCTAGCAGCAATTTTACCCTCACTTATCATGAACAGTACAGTAATATACATAAATGTATTTCTTCAAACTTAGAGCAGTCCAACATATTAATATTTACTCACACGCCATATTTGAACAGACGTTTTTATAAATAAACAGTACAAAAATTGGTCTACGATCAGCGTTGCCAAATCTCCAACAGCATGGCTTGTAAGTGTAGGAGGCAGTGGTGAAAGATATAGATAGGTACACAAAAAATACACAAATTAGATATAGCGCTTGACATTTAATAATGCAGTTAATTTTAAAGCTATAAGGTCACTTCCATAAATACATTTTATTTCGATGTATCATGCAAATTAGTATCGTTGTGTTCCAAAAAAAGCTCATTTACGGTAGTCCTTGGAAAGAAAGATAGAAAATCTAGTCATGTCTTAACTTAAGTCTGTAGGCGAATGTCAGATTGCACAGTTTGTTTATGAACACATCTGTCACTGTGACAGGTAAACGTTTACACTGCATTAAGTGTAATTGTATCAAGCAAAAAAGAAAATAAGATGGCATGTACACAACAACAACGAGTGTAATAATCATAATGGTCAATAAAAATTGTTTTTGTTAAGTATTTTGTATATTTTTAGGAAATAATTCAAGGTCTTGTAATTTAGTTCTCTCTGACTCGGTAGTTCATTTGCATCAATGGGTATATCTCAAGTTACGGCAAACTTCAATTTGATCATGGCATGCTGCGAATGAGTTTTTTTTTGGAACACACGATATAATACAAATTAAAAGGAAAACATGGAATTTATCTTAAGTAGATTAAGCTATGTTAAAATTCATTGGAATGATGGCCACTATTGGTATCATATGAAGAGTTCAGATACTATATACAATAAATTGATTAAGAAACTAGGTATATACCTACTTATAAGTATATCACAATGAATATCAGACATAATCGAATTCAAAAATATTCTAAATTCTACAACAAACATTTCTTGACTTGAGCAAACATTTCCTTAAAAAACAAAATAATCAAACGTAGCAGTTATCTTCATGAAGGCAAAACCTTGTATGGATTCAAAATTGCATTAGGATCCATCATTTTTTTAATATCTTTCATTAAGTTTATTGCATTTGCACTTTTTGAAAAGTGAATATATTTAGGTTTCCGAAATCCTACGCCATGTTCTGCACTCACACTTCCCTTTAAATTTGATGTGAATTCATAAACAAAAGGTTCTATTTTTTTTAGAATATCTGGTCGAAATTCTGGTACACAAATATTCAGATGTATATTACCATCACCTAAAAATAGTTGATCATATCATAAAGATACAAATAAAGAAATATTTCCTCTTACCAACATGCCCATATCCACACACTCTTACTGCATCTGTCCCTACTCTTTCTAGCATAGCAGGAACCAAAGAATAGAAATCTTTTAAAGGAAGTGAAATGTCGTACTTGAATACGTATCCATCATGTAGCAATCCTTCAGTTATTCTTTCTCGTAATTCCCATATTGCCTGGAATTGTCTTGCTGTAATCTACAGTTAAAGATCAAATATTGTTGTTACCTTCATTTTCCCTGGTTCATTTGTGACTGTTCCATCTTTGACAATGCCATCGCCCATAATGTTTTCCAAAAAAGTATGCAATTTTTCTTCATCATGCTTGTTATTACTACCAGATGTTTCTATAAGCATGTAGAAAGGAAACTCGGCAACTGGCGATTTCAATTTCATATGTCCGGTTACTACATCTAATGATTTAGCATCTATCATTTCACAAGATGACAAAATTTCACCCAATTCGTGTTTTGCTCTTTTAAAGGTTGCCAAGATGTCATCAAATGATTCAAGCCCTGCAATGCTTTGATAGTATTAAAAACTTACACAACTACGTATCGTTCTACCTAAAAATACTAAATTTATGGCTGCTGGCCGTGGTGGACACTGAATCGCAACAGTAGTAATAACGCCCAAGGTGCCCTCAGATCCTATGAAAAGATGTTTCAAATGATATCCAGTATTGTCTTTCTTTAAAGTGCTTAAACAGTCAATTACTTCCCCATTGGCTTTCACCTAAAAGAAAATCTATTATACAAAATCAGTATAATTTACAAAATATGAGGTGCATCCAAAAAGAAAAATGAGAAGTTACGCTAAATATGAGAATTCGTGTCACTCACGGGCTAATTACTAATCATTTGATTTCCATTATGTTATCATTTGAAGTTCTATACGTGATAGGTACTTCCAGGGCCGGACTGGCCCACCAGGACACCGAAAAATTTCCCAGTGGCCTGCCCTGGGCAGGCTTACTTTGTCAACCACTTAAGTTCCATGTGAACGAAGCTTTTCGATTTTGAAATATGTTAAAAACCATTTACGCAGTTGTTTGTGTCAGGATCAAGACCAGGGATTAGTAACCCGCGGCCCGCCAAATTTTCTCGTGCGGCCCTTCAAAGATTTTACATTTTGACTTTTAAAAATTCCTAAAGTGTCCCACAGCCTCATTGTAACCTAGGCGTGTTAACTTAACTTTTGAACATCATAGATAGACAGTGATACCATCATTTCCAAAAATTAAGCATCGGCATTTCTTGGTATGAAATGTTACACCGGGCGGCTTCGTTTGATGCTACCCATATGTGCCGCAAACGCTGCATCAGCAAGCGGGTTAAAGTTAAAGCTCAAATTCAACTCCTTCAGAAACCCGAAAATAGCACAGCATTTACAAAAATTAATAACGGAATTTGAATCTCGATTTAAAATACTTAGATCAGAAAAAACCGTTTTTAGTTTTAACATATTTTCTTCGCCATTTAATATAGAAGTGGAAACAGTTCCGGATGAGTTACAAATGGAATTAATAGATTTACAAAACGACACGGCTTTAAGAAACAAATTTCAAAATGTTGACATATACAATATTAGGCGATTAGGCGCACATGCAAAGCAAATAATGATACTGTTACGTTTTTACGCTCGGGCTATTCAAAAATTATACGACGCTTCTTGTATTAAACATTTATTTACATCAATTAGATTAATTATTATTATTTACAAACACACGAGAATTATAGAGCCGATTACAAATTACTTAAACTACAGGCGCTATTTCTATCGATACATTTATTTAATATTTACACTGGTTAAACTTCGACTATTTATTTATTTCACTCTTAACACTAACGATTTATTTCTATTTATATGGTTATATTTATATGGTTCTTTATGTCAATAGTTATATGTACACACGGGCTTTTATTTATGTGGGAGCTCTACACGGCTCTACACGAATTCCGAACTGAACTCAGGACTGCGGGAGTACTGCCCGCTATTCCCGCTCGCGAGTATTTATACTGCCAGATAGTTCCTTCTGGAAAACGTCTAGAGTTCGCTCGACCTTTCTGGCAACTCTGACTTGTCACGCACAAGGTCGTTTCTGGAATGTCCTGGAAGACTGACTCACGCCGTCTCATGCAGCTGCCTCCAAGGTTGTTCTGCAATGCTGTCGCACGAGACGCTAAGACATATTTCTGGGGCGACGGCCTAGCCCCACGATCGTTACAATACTTTTTGGAAGCACCTATGTTTGCTAACAATTATTTTCCGCAATAAAAATAATTAAAAGCGATCACCGATCGAAATTAAATGATGTACAGTTAGAAAACTAAGTGCGAGTTGCTGTGTCGTCTATATCTGCAAATATAGACCAATTGATGGCAAAGAAGCAATACCTATCAAATTTCTCATTAAATAATCTTTTTCCACACATATCTTTTGCCGTTTTTTTTAATAGTATTTCTATTAGTGAGTGTTTTATTTCTGTAATTTCTTATACTACGTTTATATTGTTAATAAAGAGCTAATTCAGTGTTTGTATTATCATAAGTTGCATACATGCGGCCCGCACAACATTTTTAAATTTGTAGCTGGCCTGATGTAAAAAAAGGTTGCTCATCCCTGATCTAGACGCTTTCATGTTAATGACGTATGAGATATTTTAAGTGATTTGGACAATGCAAAAATAATAAATTTGATTGCTGAGAAGAGCAAAGTTCTAAAAAATCTATTCTACTCTATTGCGATTGAGCCCATATTTTTTTATAATGAGTCATTCACTTATTGTCGTTCTTAAATACATGTTTTGTGCATAAAAACGAGTAGCATTTTTCACTTTTTTTAACTGTGAACAATTTAATCAAAGTGTAGAGTTTTGAAAAATTTGCTGTGCCGAAAACAGTGCTACAATGGAGTCCATTATAACACTGTTTTTGGTAACAATCACATGCTCATAACACGACAAACGTCAGTTGTCGAATACATAACCACAATCTCTGAACTGTATTTATTACATTTATTCTAATCAAATATAACTTTAACTTAAGGTACTTTTTAACAAATTAATTAAACACAATTATTGTTCTAGATAAAGAACTATTTGAACAGCACACGAACCAAAAAGCTTGCACCAAATTAAACTAATTCAAATGGCAGAGCAGCGAAATTGATACTTTGTCCAATAGATGGCGACTGTCAAATGTCACTTCATAATGTCGCCATCATTACACTCAAAAATCCCTAGATTGCAATACAATGTTTTTAGTATCCGAAATTTAGAATTTCTATAAAATCAGCAACTCAAAATAGATAAAATAGTATATTATGAAGGTGAAACTTAAATCAGGAGGCTCTAATAAATCCAGACGTCAAACCCTACTGGCAGTAAAAAAAATAATAAAAATAAATTATTTAATACAAGTAGAAAAAGTATAGTACCTCTTTAACTCGTGAGAATGACCATTATCACTCGGATAAAGTATGCTACTCGTCTTTGAGTCGCTGCCTAAATTTTATCCTCGTGAATATCCAACTTTCTCAATCATTGAATAATACACTATATCCACGTTTGTGTATTGTTTAAAGGTTGTGTCCATTTATCATGTCACCAATAAGAAATCGAATGAAAATTCTAAAATCGGTAAGTAAAAGTCGGTGACATTGTTAGGTTAATTTACTTTCAATCGCCACATCGTGCCCCATTTAGTTTTTAGGCCTTTTTGGGCTAAGCCGTCCCTGTGCGTTCGTTTTCACAGAATCAGGAAAGCAATGTTAGCTTATCGCAGGAAGACGCTTGCTTAGGTTGCTGGAAATTTTCCTCTGACGTACACACTGCACGCGAGCAGGAAGACTACATTTCTTGCAGCTGACTTCAATCTTCAGTCGGGGTTTACTAATCAAGCCAGCCTGTGACTCCCAATTCCCGAGTTGCCGCGAAGCCAACTCAGCCAGTCAGAATTCAACTCTGAGACTTACTTGAGCGAGGTGCTATATAAAGGGCGGGAGATTGCTAGTCACGTAATGTCTCTCTCTCTATCTTGTCGTTAATCTTCAGAAGTGAAGAGTCGTGATTAGTTGACGTTCTTCGTGATGTCTCTCCATGAGTTACGGTCTTTCGCTGATTTGATATTGTTCTGTAGATTTGTACCAGTCAGATAGCTTATTTTGTCTAGCCATCGCTTTGGTGAACGTCCTCGCAACTTTTTTCCCTGTATCTTGCCTTGAACTACTAGCTTTCCCAAGTTGTCATCACTGCTTTTAGTTCTATGTCCAAAATATTGGAGTATGCGTCATTGGACAATTGTTATCAGCCTTGTTGTTATACCGATTTCTTCCACGATAGATTGGTTGGTGCTGTGTGCTGTCCAGGGTATCCGCAACAGTCTCCTCCAACACCACATTTCGAAGGCATTAACTTTCCGTTTATTTGTTACCCTTTAATGTCCAGGCTTCAGCATCGTAGAGAGCTATTGGAAAACTAATTTAGTTGCATTTTGTATGTTTTTGTCTTTCCAGATTTTCGTTAGTTTTATAACTGCTGTTTTGGCTATGGCCGTCTCTTAATTTTTTCTGTGCAGCCGCCGACATTATTGATAAGGGTTCCCGAGTAGATTATATGGTCAACTACTTGTATGTTGCCAATAGTATTTTGGTGTTGCTGAGTCCCTGATCTCATTTTGGTTTTGTTGCGGTTCAATTTTAATCCAGCGTTCTCACTTTCTCTTTCAAGTTTTTTGATTAAATTAATCATATCTACATCAGTTCTTGCTATCAGGGCAGTATCGTCAGCATATCTGAGATTTGTTATTTTTACTCCGCCTACTGTTATGCCGCTATCCCAGTTGTCAAGTACTTTCCTCATGATGTATTCACCATATACGTTAAACAAAAGGGGCGACAATATACATCCTTGTCGGACACCTTTCTGGAGTGTAAATTTATTCGACGTTCGATCATTTCACGAAATGTAGGGGACCGAATATCGTTAAGTTATGTCTTTAATTACGGCCAGACCATATATACAAGGTTCCCTCGACCTTATTACGAGTTACGGAGTGTACTTCCCAACCAATAGCCCCACTTACGTTGGACTACTCTCTGTTTCACGCATAGTGGATTTGTTTGACTGCTCCATTTCTTTCACACACGCAACCCGAAATCAGTCGTCGTCCTCCATGGCTATTTCATCGCAGCAGCTTTTCAGTTGGACCCCATCGTCTAGGGCGAATGCTTCCAGCAGCATCTCCACGTTCTGCCCGTTTTTTCCCTTGGGCTTGAAAAGTTCTCTGAGGGCCAAATGCCTACAGCAACCCATTACATTCTGCCAAATGCTTAAAGTAATTGAAATTACATTGTATGTCTTACTAAGTTTTCATAATCAACGCTGAACTATTAGCGTTGCGTTTTTAATTATTGAATTCGGGTTACGTTTCCTACGCTTAGCTGTAGAGAATCGTTGCCCCCTTTACAGCGACGGTTTTTTTTTAATTATTGGCTTTTCATGCACTTGCTGAATAAATAATAAAGAAAGTAGCTTGTATGATGACGGCGCCTCTAAGGATACCTATTAAGATTTTTTATAACATGTGAAATGTTTTATCATATTTTGCGTTTGTTTTACTGTATATTTCCTGTTCTGTTAAGAATTATACACCAGTTAGCATACAGAGTACCAATATCATGAAAGATAAGTCCCAACGGTGAGTGCTGTTGCATACCTCGACCCAAAGCATCGCTTGTTCTCTATCTCGGACTCGAGGAGAGCAGAAGTGAATCCAAGCACAAAATCTGTGGCGTCAAGGCATTCAAATTTCTAAGCTCTTTTTTAGCCTCTACTGTCTGGACTGACTCACTAGCTGGAGTAACTTAATGCAGGGCTAAACATCTATGTGTTGGGGAAATGTAACCATTAAAAGTAATCGTACATCAGATTTGCCATGCCTTTGAAGGGCTTATTAGTCAAGTAACAAACTGCTGCCACCTATTAAGCTGACTTGTGTTTTGAATATCGTTTTGACCTTCAACTACATCACTGGTTAATATTAAAATTTCTACATATCCAAAACTGAAAAAAAGATACAGATGTTTTATCAAATTACGACAAAAGAATGTATCTGTAAGTAGACTGACGGTACAGGAAAACAGAAAAATTTTACAGAATGGAATTGATGAAACTTTTTCATTCACTAGTGGTTGAATAGATTCAAAGAGTATTGTGCCATATGACTTTTACAAGTTTCTAGAGGACAACTGTCGACCCAACCAGAATTATTTGAGATTAAGGACAAATTAAATTTGTCAAGTTATACTTTAATAAATGTTAAATCCAATTATTCAGTGGGTTAAGGGAAACGAAAGTGATATTGACTATTCAACTTTTTTGTGTTACGCAATTTAAGAGAAAATATATTACAAATTAAATAAACAACTTTGAAATAGAAACCAAGCAAAGTACCTAGTACATAAAAAACACAACCACACCATGTTAAATAATGAAATGAAATGAATACAGACAATATCAAAGCATTTAAAAGCGAAATGAGTATAAGCACAGTAACACAATTGCGGCTATAACGGAGTAGTAATAGCTGGTAACTCATATTACTATAATACGAGTTAGACCTGGGAACCAAAAACAAAGTTTTCTCAAAGAACCCGCCCGCTCGATAATATCCGCCCAGGCAATAACTCTTGCGCCCTGAAAGGGTCAGATGTAAGCAAGACCGTCCTGCCCGCATCAGAAATGCCGAACAAATTACAATATTTAACAAAAATCCGTTAGAAAAATCTAGCCTGCTGCCCAATAAGTCATATATGGACATGTTAGACATCAAACGGCGTAGGCAATTGAATTAAAACAGCAAATATGTCCAAACGTCTAACGGCAAAGAGCGCGCACGAATAAAAAAATTAAAAATTCCGAGAATAAGGCTAACCGGCCCGCAAATGTAAGTCATTCTGTTAAGTAAACAAAATTCTGGACAGCTCGTACTTCCGCTATTCCGGAAACGACGGTGTCGTAAATTAAACTCGCAGGCAAAACCGTCTGTGGGTCACCGAAGCTGAGAAAAACAGTAAGCATAAATATCACAATTAATTTGAGTAATTAGCGTGGTGTTCAATTAAACCATCAAATTTGGGGTACCGATATGAGCGGAAAAATACAAGGGAGGTGAAAAACTCCAGCGCGACGCCGAACCGTATGAACCGCTGAAGCGCGGTTTAAAAAACGCCCAAAAGTTATCTCACCCTGAGGACTACAAGAACCCAAAAAGCGCCGGGAAATATCGAACTAAACCAGTCGTGTTTGATATCAAAATGCGTGTTTATTTATAGCAACCCAGGTCTAGTGAAATCAAACCGCTAATTAGATGCGCTAGTTAATTAGCATTGCGGTCCCACCACCGTCTAAAACAGCACCCCCAGAAACGTGTCTTCGCCCCCACTGGCCAAAAAGCATCGAGGGATTGGATCACAAAGGAACTGGGCCCCTAAAATAGAGAAACAAGGACCAGAGGAAATCACTCTGCCTGGGCGGGTCGAACAAGGAGCCCAACCATTCATCAGCCATCTCCAGGACCATCCAGCAGCCAGCTCCAGGACCTTCTAGCAGCCACCTCTTCAGAAGATAGCCGTTGAAGCCTACCACTGCTCTTCAGGACTTAGCAGCAGGACCCAGCCAGCGTCTTAACCAGGACTCAGGACCACCTAGGACCAGATCCAAGCTGAACCGCACCGCCGCCTACTATTCCTGCCCCGGCTACGCCGTGGCTTATTCAGCTTTAGTTCCTAGTTTGCTGTTCTCTCTCTTTGTAATATATGCTAGTTCACTAGATTTAATTGTGCAAATTATATACATGTAAATATTTTTTCAAACAATATAATAAAACGTGTCTACAACCAATCACCGGTTTAGCAGAGGGTAATGCCTCCACCGTTCTTCGACTGCCGCCATTAGCATCTACCGCTGAGGTAGAGGTGTTTCAACCATAAAGAAATTTCCAGAGCCATTGCAAGTATCGACATCCCTCATGTATCATAAAGATGGTTACTTCTTAAGCAAGAAGTGACAATCTACTTTAACGTCAGGCACCCCGCTATTTTATTAAAATCAGAATCAAATAGAAAATACGTTTAGGTATGTATACTTAAATCACGTCAGAACCTAGGATGCTATAATAAGGAATGTTGGGAATCAGCGAATAGTTCTTACCCCAGTTCTTTAAAAAATATGAGAAACTGAAGAAAAATGTGAAGATGAAGAAACTGGTACCAAAATACAATTACAAGTTGATAAGTTGATTGAGCGTAATACCAGTTTTTTATTAGTCTTTTTAGTTCTTGACCGACCTTCACTTGCTAGACGCGCCTCATAAATTAAAATCTTACAGCTTCAAGTCCTAATACACTTCCGTGTAGGTTCCCATATCTCAGCAACCTCAAACCGCCTGCATTTGTGGACAGGTTACCACCAATATGGCAAGACCCTTTCGCTCCTAAATCTAAAGGCATCATAAGTCCTTGTGCTCCTAAAAATTGATCCAGTGCTTCCAATATGCAGCCTGCTTGACACACCAAGACACCTACAAGAAACAATATGCAGTGTGAAATAGAAATCCGTAATTTAAACATACCAGCCGTGTCATCTATGCTGATAACATCATCCATTAAAGCCATCGATAGGACAACTTCATCAAATACAGGCACAGAACCACCTACTAGACCGGTGTTTCCACCTTGTGGACAAACTGCTATTCGATGTTCATTACAATATGCTAATATTTGCGACACTTCTTCTGTCGTTTCGGGTTTCAGGACGCATTGGCTGAAACCTGCAAACATGTATTGGAATTTCCCTTCAACGTTCAACATGAAGAAAATACATACCTCGAACATTTTTAATCCAGTCAACGTTGTAACTTTCGCAGTCTGAAGGGTCGTTCAAGACCCTGTCCTCTCCCAGCAACCCCACAAAAAACGTCAAGTGATTTTGGTTTAGGACACCGTAATCTCCACGCTTTACATCAGGGTAACGATCCTGCAATTTAAAATTGAAATGAACACTTTTGCTTGATGAAAATTACGGGTATACCACACCATCGCACTAAAAAAAAGTATATTAAATACCTTAGTAAGCTCAGGTAAAAAACTTCTCGTACTATAATTTGCAACAGCAGGTAAAAAGGTTCCTAATCGCTTTAAACCTCCAAACATTATGAACCGGTAGAATACAATATTCTTAATCTGAAATAGAAAATAGAATTTGATTAGAATATTCACAGTTGTCCTAAACTTGAGGTTTTATAGCTATACTTCGCGCAGCGAACAAATAGAGTGGCTTATGCAACCAAAATGACATATTGCAAAGCTGACTGGAGCAGTATTTTAATAATAATTACTAAAGAATTAGATATGGCGGTCCTTATAATTAGATCGAATTTCAGCTGACATTAAATATTCTTTGAGGTTATGATACAAATAGAAACTTCGACCAAACTCCAAAACACGACATTTGTACACTTGTAATAAGTAGGCATGTGGCCTGACTCTAGCTAAATCTCATTATTACCTACATATTACAAGTGCACAAATGGCATACCTTCTAAGTTGGTCGAAGTTTTTATTTGTATCATAACCTCAGAAAATTATTTAATGTCAGCTGAAATTAGCTATAATTATAAGGACCGCTATCTCTGATTCTTTAATAATAATTATTAAATTACTGATCCAGTCAGCTTTGTAACATGTCATTTGGGTTGCATAAGCCACTCTACTTGTTCGCTGCGCGAAGTATAGAACTCAAAAGTGTATATGATAAATATCATTAATTATTAAATAGAATAAAATATAAAATTAGAAGGCCAATAAATATCTATTATGATATAACAAAAAAACGAATACGTATGTTTGTTATAGTCGCCTACAGCATATATCAAATTCAAAAATGTATAATAAAAAACCGGTTGCGTAAAGTATTGCAACTACTTACAAAAGTGCACCTTCAAATATTTATAAGTATAATGATGACGCTAAAACAAGATTAACCAACTTTTTTAGAGATTTTCGATTTCTCGATCTCGATCTCGACAGTCTTTCAGTAGTATTTTTAAAACCCACATAAAAACGAAGCAGAATCGGCATTCCTCTTGCGAGGAGATTTAAGGTTAAGAGCCCACGATTAACAACGTCTTTTGTAAAAGAGTGACATAAATAATACCAGGGGAATCCCAGAACGTTGATACATGGAGCACGTGGTTATTTTGTGCAGTACGTAGTTGCAACTAGTTCATTTTGGTACGCACCTACATAAAATTCGAGACGCGAGATTTTCGGCTTGTCACAAAAAGAGCCACCCTGCGTCTCGGCTGCGGTAATAAATCTGTAACCGCGAAAACGCAGATTGACTGATTCTTTATGAGCTAACCACACTTACCGCGTGGGCTAAGCTAGCTCTTTTCGGCGCTTTTTAGGTCGTGGATACGGAAATCAGCGGTGCAACCTGCAAGCAGCTACAACACAGTAGGGCGCCAGGAATCAAAGCGATTCCAAAAGAAATGAATCAACAACGTTTGACTAGCATTTAATAAGTATAAAATGTTATTTGAAACCCAAAATGGTATAATTAAATGGTTTCTCAAATTATTTAGAATACACAACAATATCGCAAAGTTTTACGGAAGGTTTCCACATGCATGATCTTAATAAACCCCTTTGTGGGTTTTTTAAAACATTGAATTCGACGGATTAATCGAGAGATGTGCACATCGCTGTCAGTGTCGATAACCCAAGCGTGAGTGCACCTTTTACAATCGATTAAAACATGTAATGTTGTGACAGTAATTAAATTTTATGAAATGTGGATATATTAATAACACACGCATCTTTTCATGTATTGCCGTCGCGAATAAATAAAATTCCACACACTAACCTCTGGCTCTTGGCGGGTAATAAAAATACGATGCAGGCTGTGTGCGGCCATACACAGGAATTCTGATAATGGCGGCTTGCTACACGTGGTGCCTTTTGAGCTGCCGGAAAATGTGGAAAACAACTGGGTTGTGTTCGCCTACTGCAGGAGCACAGAAAACTCGTGGCGAGGTATTCCCTCGTAGGATAATTATCGAGACAAAAGTCCTATTCCAAAGCATACTATAAGAGAGCGGAATTATAAAACTTGAAAGTTCATCATACCTGATTTATTATCAGTTCTCAAAATATAATGCTTAATTAAGCACACGATTTCTTGTTCAGCGAGCCGCTCGGCCGAGTTGCCAAAAGAAGAATGCGCTTAGGCCAAATTGCAAGACGCTTGGAAAGAGAAGATAACAAGAGCGCTGCACTCGGCCGATAGTGAGCGGAGATTCAGGCAGGTATACAAATGGACGAAACTGGGAAATTGAACAATTCGGAATGCAAACTGATTACTACTTGAATTAAATATACAGGTTATACCAGAAATAATTGGGTAAATGGAGAAAACAATTAAGCGGCCCGAAAAATGGTTTCAGGCTTCAAGATGGAATCAACTATTGTGAATTTTCGAGATCGAGATCGAAAATGAGTAAAATTTTATCTCATCTCGTTTCGTGGCAACAGTGTATAAGTGTAAAGACAGAACACCCTGACGATTCAAAGTGGATGGAGAATTAAAAACTTCGCCTACTTTTCTATATTTATCTTTTGTATGTACTTATGTATGTATTGTCGGTAACCTCATTTTACCTTGCGTTGTAAAGGCTGATGCTTTATAGTTGGAGCGAGCCTTTTGTGCTTGCGCAGCAACCATTGTGTGATGTGTTGACCTTGTTACTCTATCTCTTAGGCCTGTGGTTCTGAGGAGAGCGCAGTTAATTTGGTGCCCAACTGTGAAAGGTCTCACCGAGCCCGACTCCAATTGCCAAGGCTGCGGAAAAAATCCGGCCCCCGCAGGATTCGAACCGAAGACTTGCTTAATGCAAGCCTAGCGCTTTCTTAACTGCGTTACCCGGCTTCTGTATATCTAAAGTTTTTATTTCTGAAAAAGGCAATCTGCTTTGCCAATTTTATATATCAATTATTTAGCAAAAGGCAGTAAATGCCATTAAATTTTCTATATGGAAGATTATGTCACAAAAATCTAATCGAGTATGTCGTTGCAAAGCAAACAAGAGTAAATTACATTTGTTTTTCATAATTCGAAAAAAAGGAAATGTGTTGATACATGCACATTATTGGGATTTTATCAATTTTATTTCCTACACCGCTTCCTGGCATTGTTTTCATAATAGCATAAATAGATAACGTAAAGATAGAAGCACCTTTACACAAGATAATCTTAAGGTTTGTCAAGATAAAGCACGATATGAAAAACAACAATAACAAAAACCACAATATTTTCTATGATTTAATATTTATAACAGTTTGTCAATACCAAGTATATCCCAATTTAATGTTTATTTTAGATTTAATCCATTTCTAATAGAAGTGAAAAATATAATTTCCCATACATCAGCTCATAGATATTTTGAAAATTTAAACCTTAGGCATAAATTAACTACTGGCAGTTAATTGACTTTTGCAATAATTTTCAAAAACATACAAGGTTCTATTTGTTTAACTATTCTCAGGAGGCTCCATTAGATACCTACAGAATAGATGCAAATCAAACAAATGTAAGATTTTATTAATTTCCAAATTGAAATCATTTGTATTCTTGTATTCTTCTACTTAGGTATTGTCTCTAATATGTTATGATTTTTAACGTTAAAAGTAAAAATACCTACTCTTCTTGTGTTAAAAATTGATAAATTAACAAAACTTATAAAAATTACGTACTAAATTGTAAAATGTTCTGGTCTGCTTAACGGTATAATTAATCTATAATAATGGATTATGTTAGAAGCATCTGCTATTCTAATCAGGTTGTAACCAAGCAAATTAAAAGCAAAATTAAAGCTAGTGACTTGGTTATTACCATGCAATTAGCGCCATGAATTAAATTACCTTTAAAGGAATTAAGGTTCGAACCACAAAACAATAATGAAATAAACGAACTCACCTCACAATGCTATTGAATAACTACCATAACGCTATATTTAAAACAGTTTTATAAGAACAGCTGAATGGCGTTAAATATAGAATCGCGTCGAAATCGAGTTCTGCGACACGCAAACCACCACAGATAAGATAAAACTGGCCGATGTATACTCTATAATATATGTATATCATGACACTGTTTAGACTTTGAGCGACTTCTGTTTAAGGATTCCGTTTCATAGTCCAATATACGTGTATTGTTTATTTGTATACTTTTAAGTAAACTTTAACAGTTACGAAAACTGCACCTAATCACCATTGCACTTTGTAGATTGCCAGACTTACTGATTTCACTGAAAGTTAGTGTTGCATAAATTGCCAAAAAATGTTTACTCAAATCTTTGTTTCCTGGCTGCAACGCGGTTAAAAAGTTGGCAGCAAAAGATAAAACTAAGTGCATTTGCATACTTGAAAAACGGTATATGCGCCAATGAAATACGAAAAGCAGGTGAATAGATGTTTTACACGTAATTTAAAGTTGTATTCTCCCAAGGCTTTGGCATACTGTAAAGCCTTCAAACATGACATTTATAACACGTAAAATATGGATTCATCGAACCAGTCATACAAAGTATCCCAAACAACTTGAAAGAATTGCTTGAGGTAATAAAATAATGTTTTTAGACATAGCAAATAAAGAAAAACTCTCTTCTTCATCATTAACAAATAATCTTCAAAAGTATCACTTCAAGTTTAAACAAATACTAATTAAAGCCTCTTATGGGAAACAATTATGGTAAAGAATATACCGAGCACCTGGACGGTTTTGGAAGTTCAGGATAATTAGTTATCTATTGCCTCTCATTAAGAACTCCTACCAATAATCAGCTAAAGTTATCTCAAAGTAAATTAATAAACAGAATTACGTTTTCCAATGCAAACAGTTGATCACAGCTTAAAGTCAAGTTAACTTATCGGGAAGCACTTGTTTTCCTAAGCGACAATGTGGTTCCGAGTACAATATCGGAGACTTGGAGGTGTGTAGGTATTGTTTAATTTCATTACTGATTGCATGGGAAACAACAAAAGCCCATATCCAAAACTGAAATAGGCCTAGTTTATTAACTATGCTCTATTCGAAACTACATGATCATGTAGAAAGATCATCCATCGGAGTCGCAAAGGCTCCACAAGTCTGTTTCTGATCAATTAAAACACTTCAATGGATGCAAACATGTTTTATGCATGACCTCATTTGAATCGAAAGATGTATAGTTAAAATTATATTGATTTTTCTTCATCCTTTAAATAACTACTCGTTATTTCTAGTTGAAATCTCTTCAGGATCGACCAAGGAGCGGTCGACCACGTTCCGTCAATACTCGGAGGAATCATCATATTCTGCGAGAGGGAATGAGGCGTACAACAAGAATTTCAATGAGAAAACTTGCAAAACAGGTAGGTATGAACGGCGAACCATTCATTTGATGGCCAAAAGAAAGTTTCAACTGCACCCATAAAAATTACAAAAATTGCAAAATCTAACGGAGCGGATGAACTTAACTCGTTTACAAAGATGCAAAAGGCTGACGCGTCGTTCCGAATGTGAAAATTGGAAAAGTACTATTCTGTTCACCAGAAAGAAATTATTTAACATGGAGCAGCCCTTAATCATCAAAACTACAGAATATGGTTACAGAAATCCTCAAATATTTCGCGTTACGTAACACGTTCACAGAAACCTGCATCAGTCATAATGTGGTTTGGAATCTGTGCAACAGGAAAGAATCCATTGGCATTTGTCGAAAAGATGGTCAAAATAAACTAGGAAATTTACAAAAAAGATATTTCGGGGATGTTGTATTGCCCTGGGATGAACAGCGCTTTGAAGATGAAAACTGGATATTTTAATAGGGTTCTGCACCTCTCATCGGGCCAGAAGTGATCAAAATTGGTGCGGAACAAATTGGCCTGATTTCATTAGTGCTGAAGAATGGCCTCCATCAGGGCCGGCGGTTGACGTGGGTACTATGGGTAGTACTACCCACTCGAAAATATCCGTGTGGGTAATTACCCACTCGAAACTTTCGCACAAAACGTAAAATTTGAAATTTGGGGTGGGTCCTACAGCCAGAGGTAGTCTTAGAGATCTCTTTTACACTTTGTGCCGCCCCAGTGCAGTGTGACGCAAATATATCACAATAATGTACAAAAAGTCATTGTTCGAATTTAAATAAATTATGTAAATGCAATTTTTGAACTTTGTGGCATCTCAAAGTATATTTTTATCAATGTTTGATCGTAACCCTGTATCCCTCATCCCTTCATATGTGTATTGTGAAAAATCACTTGGAACACCCCTCCACTCGGGCTAAAAGTGTGACGCCGGCCCTGGCCTCCATATTCACCCGAAGTAAATTCAATTGATTATAGTATATGGTCCATCTTAGAGTACCGGGTTTATGCAAAATTTGGATCACTAACCATAACCAACAATTTCACTTGATATTCTGACATCTGATCATGGGCCTTTCATTATTTCGATTCGATAAAGCTCGGCCCATTTAAAAAATCCTTTTTTCCCATGTGTCAGCGTTACGTACCCGACACGCGACGTGATTTTACAAGGGGGTCCAATAAACAAATCCCCCGCCCGCTCAAAACAAAAACAACCCATAGTGCGAAATTGCAATTTATTTTAAAAACAGTAAAAACTATGCACTCCCCGGTCGACAGAACACGAGCTTGTTTTCTAAAACAAGCAACTTTCGCCTGTAATCCCCGCACAAATAGAACCCAAGCTCGATAGAAGAAAGAACGATACCTGCAAATACCGGGGGAGGGCGGACAAAAGATTAAAGCGGCCGCCCTGGCCTTTTCCCGAACGATAGTGAAATTCACTATAAACACGCAGCGCGAATTAAAATACAAACAGCGCGGAATTAAAAAGCCAAACTCAGCGAATCAACACACGAGGTATCAAAATACGCAGTTTCCCGTCAGCTAGAAGATGCAATTTATGGCACCTCGCTATGGGCTTCAATAAAAAATCTACGGCCAAATTCAAGAAAAGTAATTAAACAAACCTCCCACTTCGCAAAGTGGGGCATTCGACAGAGAACAACGGCCCAATGTTTCCTTACAAGGACAAACAAAAATCAGAAAGATGCATTCGATGCACATTCGGGCACAGAAAGGTAACATGTTTTGAATTGAGAAGGTCTGGTGGATTAGAAAGATTAGCGCTGTATGTGAAAAGCACTTTAAAGAAACCTATATAAAGGTTGATAAGATGAAAAGACTTGTTCCGACTGCAATACCACTAGCTTCCAGGCAAGTTAATTGAGAAATTACTGTTTTAGATAAAATCAAAGTTAGTAGCGCTTTACTTGCAATGAAGAATTAAGTAGGTACTGAGGATATTATAATAGTATCTACCCAGTATGAATTGTTTTCAAATCAAATATTAGGGAAGTGACGCACTACGATGTAAATAGCAACGATTTTAAAGATTTCTTATTCAACTGGCATGTATCAGAATGACAGCGACAGTGCACTGACAGATTGTTCATTTAGTGCCCAAAATTAGTAATGTTTTGTTAAAGGTTCGCGAACCCATGTTGCCAGATTGTGGTAGGCCATTCCAAAGGTCACTTTATAGGCCCAGTGTCATGACCTGGAACAATATAGACCACCTATCGGGCTCGGAGAAACCATGCACAGTTGGGCACCAAATTAACAGTGCTCTACTCAGATCCACAAACCTAAGAGATAGAGTAATAAGGTCAACACATTACGAAGACACACATCGCACACAATGGTTGCTGCGCAAGCACAAAAGGTGATCTCTAACTCTGTATCCCAAATCCGGAGCAAGTTGAGCATTGTACCGCCATATGCCAGCACATAAAGCACCAGCCTCTACACCGCAAGGTAAATGAGGTTACAGATAATACATACATGCATACATACATACATACATACAATATGGGAGAATTTAATGGAAGACAATGTCTCGCAACTAATGTCTATTTTCGGCATTGCAGAGAAAAGCTCTTTTTGTAGTATTTTACAGTACAGATCTCAATATGTTCGGCTGTAGTGCTCGAATTTCTGCGCGGATATTGTCCTTGAGCTGTTGTATTGTTTGGGATTTGTGATACACCAGCTCTTTCAAATAAGACTAAAGAAAAGAGTCGTGTGCAATTAAGTCGGGTCAACGTGGTGGCATTCAATTGCCTAGTTTCGCGTAATTATCCGTTTGCCAAAAATTTCTGGTTTTTAATAGCTATTTAAGTAACAAGGAATGTAAGGACCTATTAACATTTGAGGTAGGCAAGTACAAGCCAAGGCAAAGCCGCGGCCTGTTGTCTGCCGAAAGTCTTACTGAGATTTTTAGTTTTGCTGTGATATTTTCATTGGTGCGGTGAGCTGTCCATGGAATAAGTAGTAATGTCTTCCAGCATTATATTTTAAAAGAGTTTATTTTCTTTTTTTTTAATTCTTTTAATGTCTGTGACTATGATGCATATACAATGTGATAAAGTTTGCATTATTATAATTTTTGTAGTAGTGATATTCCTATTTCCCAATTATAATTCAGCTTTGGTTTTGATGTTGCTGATTTGTCAAAAAGTGTATTCTTTTGCTAATTTTTATGGGGCTGGTTCTCGAATGATAAGTGATTCTGTAACAGTTAGATTAGAGAAGCGATATATTTGGGCTATTAACTGCAATTAAGCTGTTTTCATTCAAAAACAAAAATTACGGCAATTTCTGTAACAGCAGCATTTTTATATAAATACAAATACCTACGCTTATACCTTCACAACATCGTGTTTTAATACTCCCAGCAATGATGCGAAACGGCATCGGAAAGCAAACAGCAACAATCATTTACCAAGAAAAGTAACCAGAAGCGAACGAGGATGCAACAAAAATTCTCAGCAACAATTTCTAACCGAAAAAGTGAAGCGGGGGCCACAACACGGACTCAGTAACAAACGAAAATGTCAGGAATAATTCGGCTACCAAATTAGTAATACATACAACCTAGCTGTCATACGTTGACGACTTCAAGTCGGCTCTGAAATCCACGAAATACGAATACCTAATTAGAATAGAGAACTAGATAGGTGCACACATAGCTTCAGCTTACATCTCTAAGACTTAAATTGCGACGCTAGAAAGATGTGCAATCAAATACGATGAGTAATTAATACCCAAATATCTTCGACGAATATGATTCATAAAGTTCCACGGTAACGCAAGTAAGCTAGGAAATTATTCTTCACCATACCAATCAGTAATAAACAGCTTTAAATTAGGCTAGGGTCGCATCACGACAGCACGCTTGCGATCGGCTCAAAAGATGCTAGAAGAGGGCGACGGACGAGAAACATCGTTGCAGGTAAGCAAAGACAATTGAATGCTACTTGACCTAGTTACGCATGACAGCGGATCGATAATCCATCTCGCGTGGCTCAGGCCGTTCCAAATGAATTCGGCGACCTCAATGACTGTACAAAGTTGAGTTTTTCGGACAGGGGCTACCAAAACGCACAAAATCAAACGAGGCAATTAAAAGGCATCAATGCCTAACGCCATTTACCCGTAACAGTACTTACCTAACATTTATGGGGAAAATATAGAAAGTAGATACCAAAAACAGAAGTATAGAATCAAAAATATATTTGTCATTTTAATAGTTTAGAATATTGGCGAAGAATATGCTCATAACATAATCGTAAGGGCTCCTAATAATAATAAGCCTTAATCATTAAAAATACAAAGTTGGCTGACTAATATAAGTATTTTACTTGCTTTCAATCTGTTTTAAATAAACAACAGAATTTTCTGATCTGTTCGTACTATATTCATATATTTTATTCGAGGTTATCAGATTAGGTTTTGCGTCAGTTTTGACACAAAACCTAATAACCTTGAATTTGACATAGACTTACAGTGCCACCAATTAGCTCCGACCGATTATTTTAAAATCATGACCACCAAGATAATTTTTGACATCCCGGTATTATTCCAGTCAAAAATGTTTAAAATGGCTTTTCGAGTTAAGAGCTTAACCTTAATCGTTGACGTAACGTTTCCTTCCTACTGGTTGTGTCAATTGTAAATTACTTCTTTTTTAGTTTGCCTATCATACCTCCACGCCGAAAAAAGCTTAAATTTGTAAAATCCGTACATAGACATTTAAATAGTAAATATCTGACTGATAAATTAATAACAGATTACGTCGCGCAATATAAATTTGGAAATTAACTTCATTTCCATGAATTTGATCTAAACCAATTTCTTCATACATTTTGTGAAAATCAGTAACCTTTACAATATTTCTAGCAGTCTATATCTAATGACTATGTGTTTTTCCTAATTAATTGAATTAAAACATCATTTTCATTGAATCCAGATTAGTCTAGGGTAGTTTTGTTAGTACTTATAAATGTTCAATTAATTGTGTCCCAATTTTAACGATTTTCTTCAGCATGGAGTAACTCCATTAAAATCATCTTTGTTAAAAGTTACATTTTTAACTTAATAAAAATTCTGATTTACTGTTTTATAAATTAAACTTTTCTGAAACTATTTCGACATAGAAGTAAACGTTACTAGCACGTATCGACTTCTAATCCTGTAGATATTTATCAGCAAGCAGAATGAGACAAAGGACTAAATTACACTGCGTCTAGATATCGGAACGCATCGCAATTTGTTTCCATTATTATCGCAAGTGATGTATGGAGGTAATCAATTCGCGCGTTTTGTTCTGTCATAAGCAACAGGTTTCTGACAAGTTTCATTTTACAAATGCGCATATCCTGACTCCGCCTACACATCTACCTTCAGTAATGTTTATAACTCGTCAGGCATCCCGTCCTTTGTTCCTCTGTCTCTTATTAGCAAGCGGCGCCGCCATATGGCGCACTCTCTTTTCGGTCGGTTATCCTTGATACATCCTTGGTGGAACTCGTCGTACACTGCATTATTCATGCCGGGTCTTTATCCGCACTTATCCGTCGGGTACGTTTTGTCACTCATTTATGATTCATGATCGCGCAGTAGGTGAATGTCAAACTATTTATTGGTTTGATCGAGAGAAATACTGCGCAGTACGTATAATCGCTTAGGTCATATATAAACTATAAATCCCAAATCAAAATAACGAAAACGGGGTTTTCTTTTTGCATAGCAGTCCTGGTGGTTTTCCTAGACTTTTCACCATGATTGTCATATGTAGATATTACTCCGACAGTATTAACATTTCAATACGCAAGCCTTATTAGGATCACCGAGTAAGGATCACAGAAAGTGTCAGATAGAGAAACGGTTGAACGACAAAGGAAGTGCTGTATTATATACAGTAATTGCCAAAAAGTTGGCATCAAATGCGGAAAACTTTTTGGAAAATCGAACCCTGGCGATCGGAGGTGGTTGAAAAACATTACAATTGGGCCAAATAAAAGTTGTCGCCTGACATCCGTTATCTGCCAAATTTTAGGTACATTTTTTGAAAATATTGCAAAAAATTCATTTACTAGCTAAGATAGAGAAAAAACTTACCAAAAAAGAAGTTGTTTAACATGTGATTTTCAATCTGTACACAACATTTTTGGCTCAAAATTTTGAAAAAAATTCTAGGTTTGTAAAACATGTAAACTGAATTTTTAAAAATCTCGTCATTTAGACAACTGTAAAAGAACATTTACAGGATTTTTGTAAAGTAATTTATTAACAGGTGTAGATTAAACTTTTATTAAGCATTTAAATAGATCGTTAATTATCAGCTATACCAAGGGCAGTGATAATTACCAGCAATAATTGGAAAAATAACAACCGGAAAGTGCGTTGCCTACAAATAACTCGAGGTGGAGCCGACGGTTATTTCTTAAAGGCAACTCACTTTGTCAAAATTATAAGGATTTATCACTGGCTACGGTGAATTTAGGAAGATAAGTGCTTAAATATTTTTTTTTAAAATCTGCAGTGAAGTACCTCTAAATCGTCATTAAATACGAGAAATCGGCAGTGAAGTAATCCGTTGTTTTACGACTTTTTGTAGGCGGCGGGGCGATAGGTAAACGTCAACCACGTTAACCTACAAAAGTTAGTTAAAATGTTATAATTTCACGATTTCTCAATTTCAAAAAAAAACATAATGTACTCCTCGGCACTGAAGTTCCTTTTTATCCGTCATGTCGTCAATGTGGTTTATTTGTCTTGGCCCTACGGGCCTCGGCAACTAAATCCACATTCCACATTCAGTGCCTTGGTATACAAATTACTATTTATCGAAGCGAGAAAAAATGTTTATAACAAATTAATTTGATAATTCATTATTTACTTGTCATAGTATACTACCTACTAAATTGTAATTAGATAGTTTCAATGGCGATTAAAAGTCACCGTAGGGCCGTTTTACTTCAAGACTTCAAGTGTGATCTGATTTGTCAAACTGACACAAAAATAATAGAATTGGATTGGTCTGATAATTTCGATTTTTTTTTCAAATTATGAATCTTTTAAAAAATTGTAGTAAAAATGACCTTCCAATAATTAAAAATATTGTTAGGAGATTATATAGGCCAACATTTTCATAATAAATTTAATGTATGCATGATTTTTACTAATTAAGGAAAAATAAAAATCCCACAGTCAGAACATTTTTAATTTTCAAAAAATTATTATATATCAAATACGTATCGCAACTTGTGGTATCTTCATCAGTTATATTTCAAATTTTTATATACAAGAAAAAATTACATGTATATAAATAATTTTGTTGTTGATTAAAAGACGTTTGTGGACATATTACGACACTTTTATTATTTAAAAATTAGTTTTAATCTAATTTAGAAATGCGAATATTTTTTTTTAAAACATTGACATGCTTAAACTTTTCAAAACTTTAAGTATGCCAATGTTTCTTTAAGAAATATTCGCATGTTCTAAATTAGAATAAAATTAATTTTTAAATTTTAAATAATAAAAATGTCGTAATATGTCCACAAACTTCTTTTAATCAACGACAAAACAATTTAAATACATGTAATTTTTCTTTATATACCTACATCCTTTATCTAATAGACTTGTCTGTCCGTCCGTCCCTGGACGCTGTTTCAGCAGCCAAACCGTAAGAGATAGAGAAAAAAGTTATTAAAGTTATATGTTTGGAATGGTCATGTCAGCTCAGGAACCGAATTTCAGTCACGTGACACTTCTGGTTTTCGAGAAATCACAAAAAAGACCGTTTTTCAAATAGAACGCGTATTAAATAAAAATGTTTCAGCAGCCAAACGGAGGCTGCGACCCTCTGCGCCTTAAAACGTCGATCGGTTAGGCAACCACTTTGACACCTTCCAGGTCTGGGTACAGTTTTTATTTAATACGCGTTCTATTTCAAAAACGGTCTTTTTTGTTTTTTTAAATGAGACATTTGTCTCACTGGACTGCTTGTACATACATAATCTGTCACTCCTTATACCGTTTACACAGTGTCGGGGTGCCAGACGCACCGAGCCGCTGAGGGTATGTGCATTTTTTAAAATTCGGCGGAGGTATTTGAGGTAGTGGAGTGTGTCTAAGCTAGAACACTACGCCTGCTCTCCAGATGTTCACCCATCCAAGTGCTGACCAAGCAGACTGGATCTTAACTTTACAAGTGCCGTGAGAGATGCAACACCATTCAGCCATACTGCCGGCTTAATTTTTCCTTTTCTGGATTCATGGGCTTACTCACAAAATGATATGGACACACATTCCTCCATACTTATTGCGGATAATAACTTCATTCCTGTCCGACAGGACCTTCCAAGTTCGAGTTAACTCTTCCACTTCTTCCATCCGTCAATTTCTGGCTGGTGTTCCTCAGGTATCAATCCTGGGCTCCACGTTATTTAATTTATATATGTCAGATATACCCACTCTTCATCGTTCAAATCTTGCCGTGTATGCTGATAACACTGCGATCATAACCAAGATCAGGACATTAATAATGCAGCTATCCAGGGCCGTAACTAGGCAAACTTTTACTGTAGGCAAGCCAACATTTTTGGACGCTTCAGTACACTAACGATATATGTGACACAAACACTAATGTTACTGTATCCTTTCTTTATTTATTATCTACGGATATATGATGTAATGTATTCAAAGCGGACAGCTAGGTATTCAAAAATAAATCCCAACATTTTTAATTCAAAAGTTTTAAAACGAAACAACTTAATGTTAAAGTAACAAAAGAAGTATACGTATTTATCTGTGAACGCGAGTCGAATCCCACTAGCTGCAATTTTTTTTTAATTTCTAAATTCACCTAATTCGCATTAATACCTACTAAGTGTATCAGTATTATTAACAGCATTAAGGTATTTTTTCCTATTTGGTAGATAATTTTGAAGACCTTTAAGCATAATTCGATCTAGCAAAAGTTGGTTTTCTTGCAGCGCGCTTTCTGTATTAAAGACGTTGAAAACATTTTCTTTTGTCACACTTTTATTTACAATTCAATTTTAAAAATGAAAAAAAAATATTTTAAGTAGAATAAGACCACTTATGTGGTGCGCTCAAAAGCTAGTAAAGACATGTCAATATGTTAAAATAATATAATTTGAATAAATAATTGCATTATACTTAGTAAAATATGAACATAGAATAAGGTTCTATACTCGCAGCCACACTGTCACCGGTGTCTTGAAGTAATCAATATATTTAAAACGCCAAGCTTTTTCTATCGGCATCTAGTATAAGCCTTGCGTCAAGCCGATTTCTATAATTATTTTTTAATAAAAATCTGCCACCGTGTAGGGTCGCAGAAGTGTTTTAAATTGTACAAATTCTAGAGAGCAAGTGCTAGAGTAGTGGAACAAGTAAGCTCTCGAAATCGATCTGTGATGTTCTGCTGATTGTTGCAATGGGCCACTGTACCAGCGACGAGCCCAAAGCAGTGAATATAGCCTATGTGTAATGTGTGCAACCAGTGGAGTCACTCTAACTGTTTTTAAAAATTTAAGTTTGTTTCTCGTCACTGCTATATTACATTCAGTTTTAAAAATGAAAAAAAATGTATAATTAGAATAAGGCCATATATGCGGCGGGCTAAAAGCTAGTACTTTTAATGTTTTGATTGATGTAGGTGGGAGTTATAAAACAAACTCCGTTACAAACCGGTAGATATCTAACATTCCCTTTGAAAATTGCACAAGGAAATGTATCGAACAGATTGGGTGCAATTCACATTATTATAATTAGCTAAAATTAATTTGCTTGTAAAATTGCCCACTTGTTTATTTGTTTTTTTTTTTCATTAGCACGAAAGAATTATTTTTTTCAGTGCCATTTTGGCGCCCCTTGCCGGTTGCTGAGCTATCAACAATCAAGCTCTAAATCAGCTAAATGTGTGGTATAACATATGGAGGATCTCTATAAATGCAGATAAATGCGAAGAAAAGATCTTTACTCTCCACAGACCTGCAGATCCCCCAAATTTATTTATCAACACTTCAATGGAACCCAAAGGATAGTGCCGTTCGCTATCTTGGTATTCATCTAGATAGAAAACTGAACTGGAGTATACACATTAACAAAAAATTATCGGAATCATACGTCAGATTGAGTATGTTATACCCCATTATCAATAAAAAGTCTCCTCTCAGAATTGAATGTGGAACCTTAATGTATACATCTTTAATAAGACCAATATTCACTTACGGATGCAGTGTATGGTCCGCAACTTCCAAACAAACCTTCATAAACTTCAGGTTCTACAGAATAAAGTTCTGCGCATAGTTACCACAGCAGAATGGTTTGTTAGAAACACTCAGTTACGCACAAAGACTGGCATTCCCACAATACAACAGTTGATTACTCAAACATCTAAAAAACTTTATGATAATACCGGGTGGCCATAAATATCTGAAATCACATTACCTTTGGAATCAACACCGCTTTATTAAAGTGATGAATCCAACTAAACTAAATGTCATTAATGTCATCACAACTAAAATTCCTATCTGTCAAAAATTATTACAGATTGCAATAAGTAATGGAGTTAGAACAGGAGATTTTTATAATCGAGTGGTAGGCTAAACTGCAGAATCTGGGGCACATTCCCCTCCTCTTATTTGCATTTTATTACATTTCATACCAATACTTATTATAATTGAAATATGTATAATGCTAACCAACATTTATAAGTAGCTAATTCCATGGCTACCGGGATCTCAGATGTTTATGGCCACCCGGTATTAACGTCTGCGGCGGGGCGAACTATTATAACCTGGGACAAAAATCAGTGCACATTAGATTATAACGTAAACTACCAATTGACCTCTTGAACAGTGACAGTGAATGAAATCATTACCTAATGACAGTGTGGGTCAACTGATGTTACGTGGTGATAACTTGTACTTTATACCCATCAGTTCTTAAATCAATGACTCTAGTGCGTAGTGATGATAGTGTGAATAAACTTATTAATTAACTCTGCCATGAATAGCAGTCTATGCTGAACTG